>CM031997.1:6825707-7025883 GCA_018804465.1 Populus tomentosa
AGAAAAAAAAAACAATAATAGATAGATCAAATTTAAATTAGGATAACTTGGGGACATAAATACTTTAAAAAAATGATATATCTCAATTTACAACCCATTAAATATAAAAAAATAAAATTGGGTAAGAGAATATCATTAAAAATTGATTCTAGTCAATCCGAGTTAGCATGATAAACTTTTAACCTTGATAATTAGAGTCGAGCCAACTTGAGATATCCTGTCAAACTCGTTGTCCAAATTATGAGATTGAAATAACATGATAAAAATAAAAAAGAATTATAAAGATTTTATTTTAAAAAAAATACTCGTGTTAACTTTTCAAACACGTGACTCAGGTCATTAGACCTGAAACACTCTATCTAGAAAAAAAAATCATGAAGTCTAATTTTCAATCAATTAAATATTAAAGATGAAATTGAAAAAATAATAATTATACAACACAATTTAAAAAATATAAATGAAAATGAAAATGAAAATAAATAATAAATTTTATATTATTGAAGGGTGAAACTGAACACAAAAATCAATTTAGCAAAAGGACCCAAAAAATCAGAAGAATAAAGATTAAAATTGACATAAAAAGAAAAAAAAATTGATTGAAGGTTAAAATTGAAAAAAATAATAACTTTTACAAAAGAAACAAGGAAAAAATAGAAATCAAAACAATAAAAACCAAATTAAAAAAATACAATTTCATCAATTTGGATTGAATGATGAAATTAAAAACCAATAAATGTTTTACATAAGGGTCAAACAACAAAATTAAAAATCAAAAGAATAAAGATCAAATTAAAAAATATAATATTTGATAAATTGGGATTGAAGGATGAAATTAAAAACAAAATAAAACTTGTACAAAAGAGGCAAGAACAAAAAAATAATAATAATAAGGATTGAAATTGAAATACAAACAATAAAAAGGGTCAAATTGTAACTTTTTAGGGAGAAGAGGAAAAAACAAAAGGTCTATCGGTGACAAACCATATCACCAATGTCAACATGCGTCGCTCTATAGGGAAAAAGAAATAATTGTGTTTCAAACATGATAAAATGGTATTTTAGAGGCTAGAAGAAGTTGCACACACTGCCTAAAATACATGCATGCCTCTTATACGCCTTCTAGTGTCGTACATGTATATGTTCTTTTTTGTTATATTTTTATATATATAGCCAAATATGAAATTGCTCCTTAGATAATATGGTACCAAAGAAAAAACCATTGTGAAAAGATGAAAATACCCTTTGATTCAAGTTTTTAAATTTTTCCTAGTCATGTTGTTTGTTGTGTTTTTCTCCTCCTTAATTGGATCAACAACAATGATTGTGTGGTTTCTAAAAAGCTTGATTTTTCCTTGTACATTAGCTAAAATAAGATTTCTTTAGCTCTTGTGATATTAAAATAGTATTATTTGTTATTATAAACTGTTTTAGTAGCCTTTTCTTCTTTGAAAACAAGTTTGTTAGACTTTTTAGATTATTTTTTTTAATGTATGGTCTCCTTTCTTTAAGCTTCACGACCAATATGAGTTTCTATTGGACTTCCTCAAACTTCTTATAAGAGTCAAAGTCAATCTTTAAATGATTTTTTGTGACATCATTTAGATAACACTTAGGTAAATTCCTTAAAGTATATATTTTTAGTTATTTATGTTAAAATCTTCTCATAATAAGCAACATCATCTATAATGATATACATGTTATGGTGTTTTGTTTCCATAAACCTTTTCTCATTGTTCCGTTACATTTTTATCAAAATGAGTTTAATGTATTTTTGCTCTATATAATTGCAATGTACTTGGATTTAAAAGTTTTAAAATGAAAAACATAGCTTATTGTAGCATTTTATAGAATACTTTGGATCCTGGACAATATTGGTTAAGTTATCCAATGTCATTTTTGGTTTTGTTCTATAAAAGTGTTCTTGACAATGACTCTCTATCTCTTTCTAACTATTGATAGAATTAGATAATAATGTAGAGAACTAATGAAAGATTATTTTAGTCAGCAATGAACTAAATAAAATGATTTGTTGCATAATCACCACATTGGTCATTGAATTTAGGAACATGCTTCTATATGAATTATTTTTCCTTTTATAGTTATTTGAATCATCAATTTTTATGCCTCTAGAAATTGTAGGCAACCTATCAACTCATTATGAATATGAACGATTATATATGCAAGCTTAATTTTTTATCCAATTTCTATCATTTTTTTTCCTCAAGTGTTTAACTTTGTCTGTATTTTTCTTAACTTGCTAATAAACAGTAAGGTTTGCTGCGCAAGAGAATTAGGATTTCTTATTGCAAAACAACCTATAAGGCATTAATTTTCTTAAGTTGCTGTGATTTGTAATATGGATTAATAAGCCTTGTAATTGACCTATGATTACCTACATACTTGTGAGGCATCGGTGTATCAATGGCGATTACGGCTAGGCTTGGCTATGATTACTATATCAATATATGTAATAAGAATATTTGATAATCAAATTCTTTCTCCCTTAAAATCTCAAATGTTCTTAAATCACACATCTACCTGTGGTCTCATTTGTATTTTGAAAAATGAATTCTTTTCAGAAAGTGAATTTCATAGCAAATGGTTTTGAAAATTTATTTACTTCTAATATTTGGTTGCATCATAATACAAAATAGCATACAACCATTTTTGCCATAGAAAATAAGCCAAACAAAAAACAAATAGTTATATTTTTAAAATAAAAGAATTTTTTAAAATTAGTACTGAACATTTCCTAGTAATAGTTATTATGTATTAAAAATAACTTGGTTTTCTATATGGCAAGCTATTTTTTTAATAAAATTTATATGCATCAAGCTGTATATATTGTGTGTGATAATGTTTTAATGTATATATAAAGAATAATAAAGTGGGAAAATGTTTCCTTTTTTCATTAAGAAAACAATTCCTTTATTAAAGCTTTTTTTTTTAAAAGAAAATAAATTTAGCTAACTAATTTTTTAAAATCCAGCCAAATACATATAACATAGCAAAATATTAAAAAAAAAACATATTTCAACAAACAATTAAGAAGAAATATATATCTCCTTTTAGTTTTATTGTTCATTCTCACACAAGTCACTCTAGATTCGCATACTGACTTACATTTTTTTTATCCTTCAAAGTTTTTTAATATATATTTTTTCAATTTATTCATTTAATATTGTGTTTATTATGGATTGAATTTCATAATTTATTTTTATTTGATTTTTATAGGGCTATTATGGTCTAAAAAAAGTCCAAACTTTAGGTTGGTGCTCAATTTTTTTTTAAAAAAATTAATTTTATTTTTTGCAGGAGATTATGAGTTAGGGAATCAAAATAAGAAGAAAAAAAAAGGAAATGGCAGCCTTTTTTAGATAAAAAAAAAATGTGTCAACATTTTTCAGCCATAAAATTTATCCAAAAATTATTTTTGGTCCTTTTAATTTGATAATTATATGTTTTATCCTGAAATGATATTTTGTTCACATTTTAGTCTCTGAATTTGAAAGAAAAGAGAAAATTATGAAAAATGGTGGAAGAGAAGGGGGGAAATCAATTAGTGGATTTCTATTAACAAAAAGATCAAAGTTGATATCAAAGTGTTTCCCTTGATGAAATAAATGTGATTGATGTGTTTTGGGGTTTCAATATTATTGAAAAAGGCAAATTCAAGTTTAGAAAGGTTTTTTCTCGATTTGATTATGTGTTATTTTTACTAATTTGGGGTGTATGTTTTTGTCGGGATTGGTTTTTTAAAGTTATAAGGGTGTTTTATAGGTTTTTTAGGTAAAAATAGATAAAAAAAAATCAGATTTTTAGGTAAAAAATTACATAGCTTAATTTTTCAGCCACCTCTACAGTGATTGAAAATTGAGCAGGTAGATAATGCGTCATTTATCCTTTTGCTATGATAAAAAAAAAGGTAAAAAGATAAATGCATGGACCTAGTCTTTAGGCCTACAAATAAACAATGCTAAAAAGATATATATTTAAAACAAACAAAAAAATAAAAAAAATAATTACAAAAAGAAAAGAATAAAAAAATGTAATTGGAGATGAAATCAAGGAAAAAAAGAAGAGGAAAGGGCTTAAATTGACTAATTAATTAAAAATTAGAATGTTAAGGACTGAATTGAAAAGTGAAGCAAAATACAAGAATAAAAAAAATACAATCATGGAAGAAATTATGAAAAATATTGAGAAAATAGTTGAAATATACTAAATAATTAAAAATTAGAAAACCAATGATTGAGTTGGAAAAGGCGACAACATGCAAGGAAAAAAATGCAATTAAGGTTGAAATTATGAAGAAATATTAAGAAAGGGTTGGAATTGGCTATATAATTAATAATCAGAAAACCAAAGATCAAAATAAAAATAAGAAGAAAATAAAAGGATCTTTTTTAGAACATGAAAGTTCCTAATTAAAAGAATCAAAGTGTTTTATGCATGAATGGCATAAAATGATATCGTTTCGTGCTTTTTTTTTTTTTTTTTTTTTAGAAAAAACAACCTAAAAAAGCATTGTTTTGGGTATGCATGGGCAAAAAATGTCTTCTTCCTAATGCAGAACACATGTAGCCTTGCAATTCTTGTGTTGTATGAGTTTTGGCAGACTTTGAACTCATTTTATCTTTTTCATGCTTCTAGAAAAATCTAAACGACACATCATTCTCCTTCCTTGTATATGTACTTAATGCTCAACCAATAATACATGTTTTGACCTTTGAAACCACTAAAAAACTAGTGGAAAAAGGTAAACACAAACATACTTAGTTAAAGTGGACAATTATGATTGAAGGTTGATATTATCACAAGGGAACTAATGGCCATGATTAATCCACCAATAAAGGTTTCAAGAGCTTTATTATTACCTATAAATAAAGGAGCAAACTAAGAAATAATAGGAGTCAAACTACATAGAGAAAATATCAAAATAGAGGGAGAAGAAAATGAGAGTTTGAGATAAAAGAAGTGAAACTAATATGAGCTTGAAGATTAGAGGGGAGAAAAAAAAAAGAAAATATGAGAGGAAGGAAAAAGAGAAAAAAACTATAAACCCAAAAAAAAAATAAGAGAAAAAAAAGAGATTTGGGTTGAAAAAGGAGGTGTTCTGAACCAACTAGTAGTAGAGGAAAAATAAAAAATAAAGAAAAAAAGAAAAATTAAAAAAAAAAAAGAATGAAAATTCAGAGAGAAAACCACCCCACCATCAACATGCCATTGTCTTTATTATCACAACAACTCCTCCTTTATCTAAAACCAACCTAAGGTAAGCCAAATCATTTTTCCATCTCTTTTCTCTCTCTCTCTCTCCTTTTTTTTTTTTTTTTTCCTGAAAGTTATGTATGGTTTACTACTCACAAATACAAATAGTTTAAATATTACTATTCATGCATGGCCACTATACATCCATGCTTTTTTATTTGTTTCATATTGATGTTATTTATATTTTGTAGAACTATGTTTTTTTTTTTAAAATGTATGTGCTTGTAAATATTTATTTTTAAAAATGAAGGAAAAACAACATTAACAAGTTTTTATCAAGTTAAAGTCATGTGTGTGTATGTATAATCTTAGGTCTTAATAGCTACGTCAATATGCCTCGTAGTATTAGGGACTAGCATAAGCCTAGCATGATAGTCTCAACCTTACAATAAGTTTAATAATAAATCAACAAGTTTTCTTCACGTTTTTATTAGGCTTAAATTTATGTTTTAACTGTTAGGTCAATATGCCTCTTTATTTTAGAGATTGGCATTAATCTAGTATGACATTTGTAAATCATACAAGGTTAATAATAAATCCATGAGTATTCTCAAAATAAGAACTAACATTGAACAATCATAGTATTTTTGTTAAAAAAATATAATAATATTAAAAAATATCAAATATTTTTAAATAGATAAATAAATAAATTGAATAATAATTAAGTTGTAAGATTCCTGATTCAAGATTTGACACTAACTCAATAAATTTTTGTAAATATTAAATGACATGCAGATAAGCTTAAAAAATATTTTGGATAATTAATAGCATACGTAAAATAAATTTTTAAAAAAATACATAACAAATATAACTTTTTATTAAAAAAATACAATAAAAATAATTATTATCTTTTTTTTTATTATTATAACCAATCCCTTAATTATATCTCTCGAACCACTTCGTATTTTATTATTACTAATTTTAATCTCGTTAAAGTAGTGGGTGTTGACATCATTATCCAAGTTCCCCTTTCATTTTGGATATTATATTTTTATGTTGAGTGCGACAATATTTATTTGCATATATAAACCTTAAATTATTTTATTAGACTCATGTTTTAGATTTCGGTTTCATGCTTAGATTTTATTTAGTATTTAAAAAATTTGACCACTGATCTAGTACGGCGTCGCACCAACGACTGATCTAGTGCAGCCTCAGGCTATACAGGAGGCAAATATGTGTTCCGGTCAAAACAAGATATGGATTCATTCATGGGAAGAAGAATATTCCGGGTATTTTTTTCTTTTTATTTCGAACACATTTTGCAAAAAATCTTGGGAATCACGGGTTTAACGAAGAATCTAGCAGCAGTGAAAAGGGAGGAACAGATCAGAAGCTCTGGTTTTTTAGCCAAATTATCACAATGGCAACACACCAAAAGTGATTAGCAGAAAGGGACATGACGAACCCAGCCTGCTGATTCCATGGAGTAGTGCCGCCGCAAAGCCTGTAAATGTCCTTGCAAATCAAAACCCTCTTCATGCAGCTTAATAGCAAGCACGCTGACATACCCATATCCACAATTGAATTCTCTCCTAAGAGCACCATATTATGAATGGAGTCGGAAAGTATATGGCTGCTGTATGCTGCCGAGAAACAGGAAAGAAGAAGGAATCTGAGAAAATCAACACCACCTCTTCGAACAATCATCGCAATGGAGTCGGAAAGGATATGGCTGCTGTATGCTGCTGAGAAACAGGAAAGAAGAAGGAATCTGAGAAAATCAACACCCCCTCTTCGAACAATCATCGTTATTGTTTTTATTGTTATCATCGTTCTTGTTTGCGCCTCTCTCCTTGCTTCCGTGAAGTTCCATTCCCACCAATACAGGAATCTTTACCATCAAATGTTTGCGTCGAAGTAGGATGTTTGAGTTGAAGTAGGATCCACCTAGGTTAAAGGGGCGAACCTCAATTCAACTCCTCCAATTATATTTGTTTTCCTTATCAGTCCTCACACTACCACTCCTTCAATTGGATCCCCCATCCTTACATCTTTCCTCGTTCAGATCCTTCTGCAATTCCTTAAAAGTAATTGGAGGCAACATTATGTAGTGTCTTTGGTAGTTATTTTTTAACTTATCTTAATTTCTCTTAACTCTTAGATATAAAAATACCCAATTATAACAATAATTTGTATACTATATTATAATTACTCATATGCTAAATATGAGAAAAAACTGTGAAGGTGAATTTTGGCATTTAAAAAGAATCGAAATATTTAGATCAATTATTTATTAAAAATCTAAATATCCAAAGATCTTCTGACCAAATAAATAATTAATTGGTAATTAATTCGGAATTAGATATGAAAGAGTGAAATAACCATTTATTTTTTAAAAAAGGAAATTAGTTTGGGTAAGGAAAACAAGAACAAACAATGTTTAACGTTAATCCGATTATTTTAACAGAAGGATGTAATTGGAGAAAGGCTATACAGATGGGGATCTAATTGATAAAGTAAAAAAGTCAGAGGACTCAGTAGAATACCTATGAATAATTGGGGACTAACCTAATCTTTCCAAAAAAACAAAAGAAAGTGGCATTAGAAAGTGACAGGCAGAGCAGAGCGGCTAAAAAAGTTCTAGATTACCACAAACAAAAAAACTTATAAAAGCAAAAGCCGTAACAAGGCGCTGAGAGAAGACAGACCATTCTTACCAAGAGCCCAGGATGATGTATGGATTCCTAATTTGCAGAGCATCCCAAAAGGCTACAAGAAATTGGCTTAGCTCATTCAATCTCTCAAGGTGCCCTTTGTTTTGTTTTTGAATTGAGGATTTTGTAACAATTGTTTAAATGAAGGGGGAATCTGTTGTTGCAGATCTGTTCATTCCATACCTTTTGCAACAGTAGATGCTGAAGGTATTTCTGGCTCTCAACCTGCTAAAGTACACAACTTGGGTACGTACTGGCTAAAATAGATTCTCAAGTTTTGGAGGAAATGATGATTGAAGAGTGAATGAAAATGTTTTTTTTTTTTTGGTATAATAGTGCATGGTAAATGGATAGGATCTTCAACCTGGAATACAATTGTGGATCCTTTAAATGGAGAACCATTCATTAAAATTGCTGAGGTAGATGAAACTGGAACTCAGGTATGTGTGTGTGTGTGTCACAAACATCCTTTTAATATGTTTGGCCTTCATTTCTACTGAACTGTTGGGATAATTATTATGCAGCCATTTGTAGAGAGTTTGTCGAAGTGTCCCAAGCATGGACTGCACAATCCCTTTAAATCACCAGAGAGGTTCTTTCTATGTATTGTTGATAGACTATATCATGATTGTTCCTTGGAAATGGAAACTTGATGGCCATTTTTGGCAGGTATCTTTTATATGGAGACATAACTGCCAAGGCAGCCCGCATGCTTTCGGTTCCAAAGGTTAATTGTTTTGAGTCAAAGAATGATGTCTTCGTTCTTCTTTTTAATGCTTTTCAATTGGAAATTCTATTACTGATTCTTTTTTTGTCTAATTTTGTTTGTCAATGTTGATGTAATCCCCTTTGTGATTATTTCAGGTTTCTGATTTCTTCTCTCGGTTAATTCAAAGGGTTGCTCCTAAGAGTTACCAGCAAGCTCTTGGTGAAGTGCAAGTTACTCAAAAATTTCTGGAGAATTTCTCAGGTGATCAGGTAAGTTAAGACAAACCTTTCTAAACAACAAATTCCTCAGAAAGATAAATTCCTGCTGAATGGCATATTGGTATTGAATTACCTAGAATATGATTTATTATGCTTTGTTTCCCATTTGAGATGAATGGGTGTGGTATTGATCATTCTATTTGAGAATTTTTTCTGCACGCATAACTCCCTCTCCTGCACTCTACGGCTAATAACAATTCACATTTTTTTGATTCAAATGGTCCATTTATAAGATATTTTCTATCCTACATGTTCTTTTTCTTTTTTGAAGATATTATTTGCAATGTTTTGCTGACTTTCCTTCAAAAACATTTCTCTGCATGTCACAGGTTCGTTTCCTGGCAAGGTCTTTTGCAGTGCCAGGAAATCATCTTGGACAGCAAAGTCATGGTTTCCGGTGGCCTTATGGTCCTGTAAGTACTTCATGTGCCATATTTTTCAGTTAATAATAACAATTTGGAGATCAATAAGGGATCAAATTATTTCTCAACCAGTTTATTCCATCTGATCTTTAGTCTTGCTTAAGTTACTCAATATGCAATCAGTTAATGCATGCAAAAATTTATTAGAGAGCAGGTGGATATTTTTTAAATTCTTTTTTTTTTAAATGCACACAGTTCACCATTCACATGTATGAAAGAATTTGTTTGCAGGTTGCAATTATTACTCCGTTCAATTTCCCACTAGAGATTCCTGTACTTCAGTTGATGGGTGCATTATATATGGGCAACAAACCCATTCTTAAAGTTGATAGCAAGGTATGATAGTTGAAGATATGTACAATTGTTGTTTTGTTTCCACTTTCCATTTTGAGGTGTTTTTGTGCAGATTATGACTTCATGACCTGATATGTTTCTTAGGTGTGCATTGTTATGGAGCAAATGATACGCCTACTCCATCACTGTGGAATGCCTTTGAGTGATGTTGACTTCATAAATTCTGATGGGAAGACGATGAACAAGCTTTTGTTGGAGGTTGGTTCTATAGGATATGACCGGGTTTTTTCTTCTTCTTTGAACAGTTACTGTTAATATCGTCCAAGACATTTTTTATGTAGCATAATGCACTTTCTTTTACTTAGTTTAGTTCATATATTTTTT
The DNA here is from genome assembly GCA_018804465.1 of Populus tomentosa. Classification (NCBI taxonomy): domain Eukaryota; kingdom Viridiplantae; phylum Streptophyta; class Magnoliopsida; order Malpighiales; family Salicaceae; genus Populus; species Populus tomentosa. The sequence goes on from CM031997.1 coordinate 6,835,723, forward strand.
GTTTAACCTATTAGGTCCGACTTTTCTGGTGAAATTGTTCTATGCCATGGAGAAATTGCATTTCTATTCTTCCCTCCTGTGTTGTATCATAATTAAATATAGTTGTCATTACTAAACTGGAAATTGGAAGAGTTTCTTGAAGCCAAAGTTTTTGTCTGTATCTTATTCTATGATTATTTATTGTGGAATTAAGGCATTGGAAGTGTGGTGGAGGCACAAATGTACATGATGATAGTTTTATCAGACATTGTACAATAACAGATGATGATAGATATTTGTGGATCTGTCCTGGTGATTAAAATTTTCACAATAACGAATTCAGGAAAAATCTCAATTTTTTTAATAGATGTCTCTATGTAACTCTTATAGGCAAATCCACAAATGACCCTCTTCACCGGTAGCTCAAAAGTTGCAGAAAAGTTGGCTGTTGACTTGAAGGGTCGGATTAAATTGGAAGATGCTGGATTTGACTGGAAAATTTTAGGACCAGATGTTAATGAGGTATCTGTAGTTTCTTGCAAATATTATTTACTTTCAACAATAATTTTTTTGTGGATCAGGGCTGATTTCAAATCATCTCTTTCGGTTTCTGAGTGGCAGGTAGATTACATTGCTTGGGTTTGTGACCAGGATGCATATGCATGCAGCGGTCAGAAGTGCTCTGCACAGTCAATTCTATTCATGCATGAGGTTAGCTGCTTTAGGTTTCTATGTTTGATCTAGTACGCTACTCGTTTGTATCATGTTGGCTGAGTTATTATAAGTAAATCTACCTTTTACCATTTGTGTAGCTTTGCTGCCACTATCTTAATTCAGTACCTTGACATTTGGTTCTTTTCTTTTCTTTCTATTAATATGCATGTGCACTGGTGTAGAACTGGTCTGCTACTTCACTCATATCCAAAATGAAGGATCTTGCAGAGAGAAGGAAATTAGAGGATCTAACAATTGGCCCTGTTCTCACTGTAAGTATGAATGTTATTTATAGAATGGTGTTAGGTTTACATATGGTTTCTTCTTTCCATACTTTTCATCAGTTAGCCAAAATTATTTAATAACTGAGTTATAGCTTGTTGATCGTGCTCATAATATCATGATTCAATATGCTAACCGCAGGTTTTTCTGCTCACTTCTTGCAGTTAACAACTGAAGCAATGCTAGACCATATGAATAAATTACTTCAGATTCCAGGTTCAAAGCTGCTTTTTGGTGGAAAACCTCTGGAGAATCATTCCATTCCTTCCATATATGGCGCTCTCAAACCAACAGCCATTTATGTTCCTCTTGAAGAAATTTTAAGGGCCAAAAATTATGAGCTTGTAACAAGAGAAATTTTTGGACCATTCCAGGTAAACGGAGAATTCTTTTTTCAATTGTCATGCTTTTCTAGCTTTATTGTACCTCTTACTAAATATTTCTTTTGAGGGCTATTTCTCATAGCAAAGATGGAGGTGTGCTGATGAAACCTGACCAAGCCTTCTAATTGAAATTTGTTTTCAAAGTTTTACCATAAGGTTAATATTATTCTGTGACCTGTAAGTTGGTGATGAGGGGTCCATATGAAACTGGTAGTGAGATAATTTAAATTGTGTTAATTTGTATATCTTATTTAGTTGAGAGGAAACAGCCTATGACTTTTATGGGGAACTACCAGGAAATAGGACATGGATTATCTGCTGGTCACCTCTAAGCCATCTTTTACAGACAATAATACGGGCTTAATATAACTATAAAATATAAAATGACGGGGTGGAAAATTGTGGTTTACTGCCTGTGCCATATGGTTTGAAAATAGTCTGACTTTTATGGGGAACTACTGCCAGGTTACTTGTGCTTGCCTAAGGATCTTGTGATATGTGTACTTCATGTAACTATTAAATAACAAACCAGGGTTTGGAAAACTGTTGTTCATACCTGTTCCTTATGAAGGTATATTATGAGTGACTTGATATTTAAAAGGTTTTGTTATTCACCCACATGCAATCCAATGTTGTGGTACCCAGGGAGGATGGATATAGCGTTTGGATACAAATATGATCAGTACAGAAGTGACATTTACTTTCATGAGTTTAAGATATGATATGGCAAGGAGTCGGATAACTGATAAAAACATTTTTTTCTTGTCATTGTGCATGGAATATGGCATTTTGTTTCTGAATTACTAAATATGTCGAGGTTGCTATTCATATTAGCTTTACTTCAAAAAGTATTATGCATCTGCCAGTTTCTTTCCATTACATATTTGAAGTATTCGATGCACATCAGGTAGTGTATCTATGCATCTAATATGGAGAGATATTATTAGAGAAATATCTGTGTGCTTCATGCTACTGAGATAGGACATCGTAGTAGAGAAATATCTGTGCGCTTCATGCTACCGAGATATGACACTTGATTTTCTTCTCTAGTAAAATGTGAATGTGTATTTTTACAAGAAGAAGATAAGTGCTATCAACATGGTGGATCCATTTCTATTTGATTCCAGGTTATTACTGAATACAAGAAAGATCAACTCCCAATGGTTTTGGATGCTTTGGAGAGAATGCATGCTCATTTAACAGCTGCCGTAGTTTCAAATGATGTTCTGTTTCTTCAGGCAAGACTCGAAAACATCTTTGCCTCCCACCCCACCCCACTCCCATTAGTGAATTTGCTATTGAAGTTTAATGTTTCCCTAAATGATAGATCTAATTACTCACTTTCAGTTGGTTTATTGACTACATGTATATCCAGGAAGTTATTGGCAAAACGGTGAATGGGACTACTTATGCTGGATTAAGAGCAAGAACAACTGGAGCTCCACAGAATCATTGGTAGGATATCGAATCAGAGTAGTTTTGTTGTTCAAGTAAGCTGAACTGCTTATAAATGTCAAAAATACAATGATGTGTGGCAGGTTTGGACCGGCCGGAGACCCGAGAGGTGCCGGGATTGGCACCCCAGAAGCAATAAAACTTGTTTGGTCTTGCCATAGAGAAGTGATATATGATTTTGGTCCCCTTCCAAAGCGTTGGGAAATTCCACCGAGTACTTGAGGAGCTGTTTTGACTAGAAAGAAAGGCTGCAATACTTTATTGCATACAGAAAATTATTGCATGTATCCTTGAACCAATCAGAATTTTCTCTAGTCTTGAAATAAAGTGAAATTTTGTTACTAGTTAAAGAAAAGACTGTTTAGACCGTGAAATTATATGCTAGACAACAAATAATATTTACGGGTCTTAAAATTATTTATGGATTGGATAAAAAATAATATTTTTAGTTTTAAAAATTATTTTACAACGAATTTAAATCGAAGATGTAGGATCAAAAGATCTAAAGGCTTGGGACTCAGAGTTTGAGGCTTGAGGCTTGAGGTTTAAGTTGTCTATTTTGTTTGGGGTCTCTCTTTTCTAAATATTTTGGTAATTTGTGGGTTTAGTTTTAGGCTTAAGTTCAAAGTTTATTTTGTTTAGTGTCTCTTTTTTCTAATTTTTTTGATAATTTGTGGGTCTATTTTTAACTTTTCAAATCTCATAAAAAATTACAAGAAAATTTTATAATATTTCAATTTTATAGAGTTTTAGGTTTCATTTAACATATTAGGTAATTAATAATTTTTTTAAAATCAATTTTTCATTAAGCTATAATTTATTTTATTTATATTAATATTTTATGTTAAAGTATTTTTGTTGAATAAAAATAACTAATAAAGTAGTTTTTGTGGTTGTGGTTTGATAAAAATAATTTTAGCTGAGGTTGGTTTATTATTTATATATGTTTGATTAAAATTATAGTTGAAACTAAAGTTAAATAAAAAGTAGTTTAATGTGTTTGGTTAAGAATGATTTTCAAAATGATTTTCAAAATAAGGTTATATATATATATATATTGATGGTTTTTAGTTGAAATATTGTAGATTTAACTCCTGCTATTACGTCATGAAATAAATAATATTTTATATAAATATTTTTTATTATTTCATTAAACTATCTATAATTTCATTGTGTATGAAATCCATTCGAACAAATACTATAGTTTTCATGGTTTTTTGAGTGTGCAACAATATTAGGTAAAATATTATTAAGAACAAAATTGGGATTGCGATCAAATTTTGTAAAGGCTACGTATAGTTATATGATTTTTTTTTCTAATGTAATTATGTAGTGTCATTAAATAATCTTAAATACTAGATTTGTTTAATAAAACACAATTAAAAATTAAAAAAAATAAATTTTTTTTTTAATTTTATTGGGTTGGACTTGGTTTAACCATGAATAGTTGAGATGACAAAAAAAAAAAAAAAAAGAGCAATTTCAACTTGCTTTTTGTTACCTTGTGTAAACATAAATAGTAATGGGTCCACAAACAGTAAATTATGTTTAGTAATTAATTAAATAATTTATTTTTATGGTCTGCTTCGAAAACAGAAGCAGCACTAAAAAAACACTCTCTTCGTCAAATGTTAGTATTTTGGTTATAATTGCAAATTACCATGTTCTTAAAATATTGCATGATTATAAATTAAATAAAAATGCTCATTCCTCTAATTATTTTTTGAATTTTGGACAGCAAAGGAGACAAATCTATGCTAGCATGGTGGTAATTATTTTTTTTAATTCAACTCTAATTTTTAAATAATTACTAAAACCCTCTTATAAAAAATTAATAAAATATTGTTTTGTATCCATCTAACTCCAAAACAATTTCTCCATACTAAAAAAAATCTTAATTGGGGATCTTCAGTAATTATTATTATTATTTGTTCTTTCTTTCACAAATAAGAGCATATTGGCCGACAAATAAGCAATTTGTTTTTTGGTGTTTAGAGAAATGTTAACCCGGTTCAATGACTGAACCGGGTCTGAGAAGCCTGGGAAAGAGCCACTAATGAAAAACCTCTTAAGCCTAAAACCCTAGCATGCAAACTTATACTCACTTCGCTGAATTCCCCGCGATAGCCGCTCCAACACTGCTGCTCTCTTCAGGTTTGCTTTCCCTTCTCTTCTCTATTCGATAACGTTTTTCCTTCTGATGATGATATGATATACATATTGTTTGTTTAATCAATCTGAATCAAACATGGGTCTCTTTTCTTTTTCTAACATTGTTTTGTTTTATATCGCCTTAAGCTACCATAACGATTCATGGGTCTCTTTTTTGTTCCCATTGGGATTTATTCTTTGGTTGTCAGATTTTCGTAAAAATCAATGTTGGAATAGAAGTTCTTGTGAATTTTATATACTTTCGGATTAGTTTCTAAGATTATATACTGCTTCTTTCACAGGTTTTGTGAATTTCTTGTCATCATGTCTTTGCTTCAAGTGATCACAAAGGCCTCGGCTGATTCTGACCATGTTGTCTCCCAATCTGAATACCCAATAATTTTAAACACAGATGATATTTTCTCCAATCTGAAGCCAGCACTTGAGAACCTGGATGCCACATCACTTGCCAATCCTGTTACTGGATGGCAACTCTCACAATCTGATTCCCAACTCATTGATTCTGGAAAGAAATTCTACACTAAGCTAAAGCGGAAGCTCAAGGATTACAGTAATTTTAACAAGGATGGCTTCTTTGAAATTCTTATTCCATTTCTTGAGAAAATTGGGCACAAGGCTGGTATTGCAGTGGGGATTGATTCCTCTGATGCTGCCTATACTCGTGTGTTGATTGAGAAGGTTGGTTTTTCGATGGGTAGAGATGTGGCTGGTTTGGTTATGAAAGCGTGTATTAGTTTGGAGATTTGGGATTTGGTGGAGACTTTGATTGTTAATCGGATTGTGGATCACTCTTCATATTCGGATTTGGTCATGAGTCTTGTGATGAAAAAAAGGTCTGACTTGCTCTCCCTGACCATTCAATATGCTTCGGATTTCGGATTGTCTGAGTTGCTTTCCATTTTGAAATATTTTCTTTGTCCATCAAAGGATGCTTACAGTTGCATGGTGAATGTGAGGAAGGAATGGGAGAGCCAGGCACGGTTAGCTATTGAGATGGCAAGCGATAAGAATCTATCGGAAAAGAAATCACAAATAGCCAAAGATGCTTCAATATTGCTTATGCTTGCACATGATGGGTTCTTAACATCTGAGCTTTGTTTGCATTATTTACTGGCATCGCCAACTGTTGATGAAGCGATATTGACATCTGCAATTAGTAAACTGAATGGTAAAGAGATGATGAGTTTGATTAGGTATTTGGGGAAATGGCTCAGGAAGTATGAGATGTTTCCTCAGGCAGGTCCCTGTCCAAAGGCTTCATCTGCACTGGGTCTAAAGGCCTGTGATTGGGTTCCTAAACTTGAAGATATTGTCAGATGTCTTGGTTTAGTGCTGGATGAAAACTTCTCCTCACTGGTGTTGCATCCTGGCTTCCATGAAGAACTGAATTCTATTGGTGGATTTGCTGCTTCTCTAGCCTCAGAAGCTAAACTCAGTTGCACTGTAGCAAATGTCATTGAAAATTTGAGAACCCAAAGTAAAGGTGAGCAGATTTAGGAACTTGGTGAAGCGATTACCGTTCTACAATCGTTGTAATTTCGCCTTCATTTTGGATTTATGCGGGGTTAATACTAACGTCTCTTGTATTTTTATGATTTTGGGACCAAAATTTTGTTTTCGGTGTTTATCATCTTCTGGTAGACAGAGCAGCTAGCGATTGCCTTGAACAGCTTAAATCAATTTTTTTTGTGTTACCCTGTTTGCGAATTTCTGTCTGGTCAATTCGTTGCTCACCTATTTCAGATGGGTGACAAAATGTGGGCATGTGTTAGCTCATAAGATGAATGTAAAATTTTAGTTTGCCCACACGTTTCATTGGTTTCCCGAGGCTTTTAAGTATCAGCTTGTCCCAGCTTGGATCTAATCTTCCGCTTGTTAAACCCTTTGTCTCAGGACCTGTATTAGGTATATTACTATGCATATTCATGAATCAGTTTATTTTATATCTATGCTTCTACTCTACTCATTATTCATCGAAAAAAAGATTTAGATTTCTATATGAATTTCAGATATCCACTAATGTTCCTTGGTCAGATGGGGCTCGACCACTGGTAACAAATCAGCATCTCTACGGCAAATCCATTGGCTATCAGCCTCTTATTCATTTTTCTTGGTGAAAATAGGTGTCCCATCGGAAGAAAAGTTCAGGTGTAAATTAGTACTTGATGATATTTGAGATTTTGAGGACTGCAGCGCATACCCCATGCGTTTGTTTGAGACGCAAGTTGACAATAGCATCAAGTCAGTCAAACTACCGGACAAAAATTACAATTGCTACTAACAAAGTAAAAGACGTTAGTGCTGGAAACACATCACTGAAATTGATGAGAAAACCACCATTGAAAAATGGGATGCAATGCGCTTTTTTCTCAAATTTGACATAATTCGCGAAAGTGAAAACAAGCTTTGTGTGAGACTGTTTCACTAAGCTGCAATTTCATCAATCTAATAGACATTCAATTGTAACAAAACCCAATAGAGAAATGGGTACAAGAGATGGCACCATGAATCTCAGTCAGCGGGGCGCATGGGATGAATTTTTTTTTTTTTAAAAAATCGAAGGCTAGCTTTCAGTGAGCTAACAACATGAGACAGCTATTCTTGCGTTTAGAGGGATACAAAAATTCTAAAACGAGACAACATCCCTCGTTAAATGAAAGCTTTGGGTAAGAAAATAATAGAAGCCCTGCCTATCACCTAAATAGATTCTTTTGAAGAGTGTGAATGAAAGCCAGGAATCCTGGCATGAGTTTGCGGTGAGACAAAATACACCAAGAAATATGCTTTCTCTACTTCTTTTCTCATCCATCTCATCAAAAACCTTCTGTAAGTGCAAAAACACGGCCAGCTAAAGGCTGTGGTAGTCTTTGTACAGCTTCTTGGATTTCCTAGTAACCACAAGTGAAAATCAGCAATTTACTTGGGAAGATTGAAAACACTCGACAACATCGCATGTAAAACAACAAATGAGAAACGAATAATGTCAGATTCACAATCTAATCCATTTGGTCCGTTCCAGAGAAATCATCATTAGAATATAGATAGCAGAACTAGAAGAAAGAAAACGTGAACGATTCCTACAAATCAAATGGTGCTATCTGACTATAGGTCAATATCCAAGCACAAAGCTGATAATTTCATCAGCTTGAGATTGAAATTCTAACATTTAATCAACTTCACAAACCAATACAAGAAGTTGTTTAAGGGTGAAAGTTCCTCATTACTTGGAGCCCCTTTTCTTTACTTTAATGGTTATTCCTAGAGTTTGGATAAAGGCATCAAGCTATATCCCATAATAAGCACAAGGAACCATCAGAAATATACCTTCACTGTGTAACGAGCTGAAAAATGAATTAGAAGGATTGCTTTGTTCTGAAATTTGTCTGCATAGTTAACTATCTGAAAGATGTATATCAGAAACATAATGTTACTAGCTTAAAAAGATATGCATTGCAGGCAATAAAGAAGAGAGATAACTTTACCTCAAATAGATGAGTGTGCCCATAATCTCTTGCATGCTCAACTGTTACTGTGCCATCAACAAAGGTGCTCTGCACGAGACAGGGGACAATGAGATGATAAACATCCATATGTCTTATGCAAATGCAAACTAAAACAAGAAAAAATTCATCAAAATTATTCCCAATCACCATGATGTTAGCCAAGTTAGAGTTGGCAGTTTCATAAACAAAAGGTTAGACTATTTCAGTAATAATCAACAAAACTAAGGCTTAACAAGCACCGTGTGGAGTAAACATGCGAGTTTAATGAAATTAACTTTGATGTGTCTTTTGTTCCTTAATTGTTTTCATGTACTTATTTCAAACAGAATATGTTATGGCCACTTTATGCATAAAAGTTTCTCTGAAATTCTTTGCAAATAAACATGTAGTTTGCCATTAAGAGTTGGCAGTTAGAAAACAAAACACAAATCTTTAAAATATCTCATTAATAATCAACCATGCCTTAACAAGTACAATGCAGATATGAATTTTAAAAAATTATATTTGATGAGTCTTTTGATCCTTAGTTGTTTTCATTTACTTATCTCAAACAATATGATATGGCTGCTTTGAGCATACCATAAGTAATAGAGCTACAAGTTCCACAGTTATAGGCATTTAAATCACCTAATTTATTTGTACGTATCTCATCCCATTCATAAATTTTACAACATCCCATTGTCTTGTCGTATTTATAGAGCTATAGAGTTGAAAGGCAATACACACCTCAATAAACAAAGACAAATATACCCCAAGGATAAATACTAATCCAACTATCATGGCCCATATGGAAACTTAAACCAAACACACATGGTTGAGAAAACTAGCAGCTTATAATCACCAACTAAAATCTTAAAGGCACAGCATGAACTCCACACATACAATAGATAGCAGAAAAGTCCAACTTGAAAAGAAAGTGATCAAGGTAATAATATTCAGCTACCAGCTGTAAGCTAAGCAGACTTTTACAATGCATGTGATTTTACTCGGTTTATGATTACTATGCTTAAAAGCGTAAGTTCACTTCATAAACATAGGAATTGAAGATGAGAAAGATATCAAGTAACAAAATCAAGAAATAATAAAAGGGATGTACCTCCATAACAAGAACCTTGGCCCTCAAAACATCAATATTGGTTTCATCGATAATGAAGTCTGACATGGTGTCACCAGTAAAAGCGATCTCAGGAGAAGTTACAGTGTTTGTAATCTGTCCATGAGCAAATTTTTCAGGTGATGAATAACATATAGAAGAGCAACTAATGTATAATAGCAGTAAATGCAAAAATCACAATCATGAAAACCTAAATCTCAGTGATTTACTCTCTATCCTCCCCTCTTAACATGAAGAGAAAAAGGGGTTGTTATAATAAAAAACAAGCATCATGACTTGGATTAAAAATTTGCGAGAGAAATGCCTTAAAGTTAAACTTAAAACATCTGCTGGGGAGTTTGGAGGGGGAAAATCAACTAAGGCTTTATGAATTTGGTTGAAAAGAAAAATGTTTCTTCTCTTCCAGTAACTGTAAATACGAACCTCAACACCTGATGACTTCAAGCTTTTAATCTCATTCCCAGAAAGGCCAAGGTACTCCTGCTTAAGTTTCTGTTTCACAGAGTAAACCACATAACCCTGCAATACCTCAAGTAGAGTACCAATCAAATAACTCAGCATGGCTAAAATTAGATGCTCAACCAAAAGAATATTTCTTAAAAATTAAGAGAATTATAAGAGCAACCTGACTTTGAATTGCGTGGTACGTCTTGAATGCTCTTACTTTAAGGTCCTTTCTCACATAAAACTCTTGTCCTAGAATTACAAGCTATGTTATCAATACGAGTCAACATTACTAATAAATGTATGAAACCAAGGGAAACTAAAACATACAGCTAAGGACACAAGACATTACCGACATCGAGAGCGATAAGGTGATGCTTGAGCTCTGACCCATCAAGTCTCCTATGCACCTCAAAGAGTTGTTCGACAGTTTCTTTGATGCAAGTGGGCACAACAACTGTCGGAGGCTTCATTCGGTATAAGCCACGGGTGGCAACATACATAGGCAGTCCTCCCTAACAAAAAAGCTTGGATTCAAATCCCTTACAAAGACATTACTTATAACAAAAAAATTGAAATCAGAACCAAGAACATTTCAGAAGGATAAAAAAAAAGGAGCTATATTGAGAGAAACTTTCTTGAAAAAGAAAAAATGAAGGAAAAGAAAGAACTGACAATATGATCCATGTGAGCATGAGAGATGAAAAGGAAGTCCTGTGAGATAGCGCGTTGTGGGCATCGACCAATATCGAAAGCCATATTGAGAGAAGAGAAAATAATGCAAGTTTCATGCCCTCCTATTGACAATCCCTCCACTGGGTACCCTTCAATTATTCTTTTCGTCTCTTCTTCCTTTCTCTTTTCCCGAACTGAATCATCACTCTCGTTCTCTTCTCCTCTTTCTTTTCTTCTTTCCATCTCTTCTCCTATGGACAAATCCCCCAACGGAGCTTGAAGGAAAGAAAAAGAACAATGGGTTTAAATTATTGGGCAAATCTTAGATTAGTACCCAACTACATGTAATTTCTTAATTTTTGGCATTGAGTTTGAAACTGTTTTTGGTAAAAATTTAATTTTTTTTTGTGCTAAAATTGAGTGCGGTTTGTACTTTTTAGATCGTTTTGATGTGCTGATATCAAAAATAATTTTTAAAAAATAAAAAAAATATTATTGGCATGCTTTTCGGCACAAAAAACACTTTGAAAAGTAACAGCAACCATATTTCCAAACATCCTTTATTTTCAATTACAAATATGTAAAATTACACCTCAAATATGTAAAATTACACCAAAAGAAGAAGAAGACAAAAGCAAGAAAATTGCACTTTGCAACAACAACTTATTTATTTTTAAAAATACACCAAAAAAAAACATATCTTCTAAAAAGAATAAAAAAAAAAACCGTTAAAATATCAAACTTTCCAAAACCTCAACAATTAATTTAAAAAATCAGAGCAAAAATATTTTACAGTCGTATCTTGACTGATCAGATCCCTCATCTTTTTTACAAAAAATTCGAGATCTTTGTCTCCTTTAACTATCTTCTCTCATTGACTATCAAAATTAATTTCTTTTTTTTTTTCTACCCAATACACCTTTTTTTTTTTAGTCTTGTAGATCTGTTTAAAAAGGTATTTTTTTCATTTTTTTTTGTTGCTATCACTGTGAACAATTTTATATGTCTTTTGCGCTTGTCTTCTTCACAAACAACATCAAAATTAATCCAAGATCTGGAATCTCCTTATTTTGTAGTTGCAGGAAAAAAAGGAAATGAAGTTCTTTTTTTTCTCTCATAATTTTGTATTTATTTTTGATGAATCTATTTGTAGATCTGAGTTGGTTTTAGAGGCATAAAAACAAGAAGATCCTGAAAAATTATTTGAGAACAAAAAAAGAAGGTGCTATAAAATTAAGTATGTGTTTTTTTTCCTACAAATATTTAACTAATTACTTGTTTTTAATAATATATAAATTAAAGTTTGGATGTTGTGTATTGTTCTGGTTTACAATATTATAAATACATGGTGATGTGAGGTAGGTTAATTAACTACAAACATTTCTTGCTTGCCGATATGGAAAAAAAAAAAGAGTGTTGCGAATTAGGTTAATTAACTATTTGTATATTTGGGTCATTTGCATTTCTGGCTCGACAATATTACAAACTTTGTTGATTGTTATTATTTATGATTTATTAATTTTGATTTTATTATTGCCATTTTAGGCTAAAATTGTACTGCTTCATTTTATTTTTTTTTAGGACTTGATGCTACAAAATGCTTTGATTAGTGGTTTCTTTTGAGAATTAGGCTACGAGGGTTTATAAGAAAGAATCAACAATTTCTTGGTTTGATATAAAAAGTAATTGTAGTCAAGTTGTTCGATGTTTGGTCTGTGATTGGTTTTGGTTGAAGAAACTGTGTTGTATGTTTATTTTTTCCATTACCTTGGTAAAGGACCACTGCAATTATCTCATGTTATATTAGATCAAAAAGGCACTAGTCTTGTCAATCAATACATTGTTAATATCAAATACACAGTATGCCTTATCTCTTATTTTTATACCAATTTTTCTTGAAGATTTGCAGAAGTAATGTCTAATGTTTTTTCTAGAGTAGCTTGTTTTATGGAAAGGTTAAAATGGTAATTAATTTTAGTTGATGTTATTATATATTGCATTACATGTTTGATCTAACACACACACACACACACACACATATATATATATATATATATATATATATTTGATGGTCTAAGTTTACTTTTAGGATTGAAAGTCTTTTTCTTTTCATTTCAATGTTGTTTACTCCATTGATTGTTTGAATATTTGTATGTTAACTATACTTCCATCCAAGATTAGTCAAATTCTAAACATGTTATAATTCATTATGTTTGCTTTCAAATATGTTATCCAACTAGGAATGGAAGGTTCTGAAACTATAGATAAAGCTGTTTGGACTAAAGTAATGTTGAATACCTTTTATGACCTTTGCATCAATGCTATTGGCATGACAATGAGACCAAATACTCATTTCGACAAAGCTAGTTGGAAATATTTGTTGACAGCTTTCAAAGAATAAACTTGTCATGCATTCACCAAGACACAATTAAAGAACAAATGAGATGGCTACAAAAAGGATTGGAGGATATGGACGAAGCTCATTTCTAAAATTGGTGTGGGCTATAGTAATGAATTAGGAACAATTTCTGCTAGTGATGAGTGATGGAAAACAAAACTTCATGTCATTTATCATGATCTTTAATCTTTAATTTGTTTAAATCTCAGTTTAGTAATTACTAAATTATTTGAAGTTGTATGCAATAATTTCATTTGTTTTGTGTAGGAAATAAAATGAGCAAAAAAAGTTTAGGCAAGTTGGTATCGAACCGTATTTACATATGAAGTTTGACAAAATATTCTCAAACATTGTACTACTAGAGAGTATGTGTGGGCACCATTGTCTGGAGTCTTGTGTGGTGATAATGTTAGTGTTAATGGCAATCAAAATACTAATGTGAAACAACCTAGTTTGGAATAAGGAAGAAGTGATTCAGAAGATGATGGAATTTCAAATTTCATCGATGATGTTTGTAACATGGTTAGAGGGGTTGATATGTCCAGTTGTAGCAACACATGCAGTAGTGGTAAGAGAAAAGAGATATAATGTTTTGAGGTTCAAGTTGGGAAAAAAAAAAAGGAATTCTGGAATTGGGTTACACCTACGGTCACGTTGGGATCAATTGGTTGACAACATGTCAAACAATAGTGATTCAACATCTATTTGCAAAGATAGAAAATGGTGTAGTATTCCCAAGGTTATGAGCGAGTTTTACTCAATTGAAGGAGTTAATATGGAGATGATTTTCATGGGTTTGCTAATGAGTTTCTGGGTTTGAGAAGGAATAGAGAAATGTTGTCAACTATAAGTAGTCTTGAAAACAAGATGAAATAGTTGTAAAGAATGTATATGTAAGATCCCATATCGAAAGCGAGAGTCCAGAGCTAGGACCTTATAAGTGCATGCTCACCTTGACTAGTAAGACGTATTTTGGGGTCATGCGTGGTTACCAAGAACAAAACCGTGAGGGGGACCTGGGTTGAAGCCCTGGATTTGGGTGGACTGGGAGGCTCAAAGCAGACAATATTTTGCTAGTGAGGTGGTGTGTTACAGTATACACAACATAAAACACCTTAGACGAAGAGGTATATATTGATCCCAAATGCATGATTTTATTTATTCTTTGGTAATTTTATTGAGAATGATATTTAACATGTTTTGAAATTTCTTATCATTTACATAAATTTACAAATCAATATTGTGGTAGTTTTCTCAAGATGATATTGAATAATAATTTTTTTATATTGGTTCAGGGGTGTAAATAAATTTAACAATTGAATCTATCAATTGTTGGTGGCTAATATCAGTTAGGTTATGGAACATTAACATTTTTTGTGTTCATGTTATGAAAGGTAGATTAGTTTAGTTAAAAAATTTGGTTTTATTTAATTATTGTTGAGTATGATGAATTGCGATATTTAGTGTTATTTAATTATTGTTGAGTATGATGAATTGCGATCTTGTTAAGTAATTCTGGGAAAATACTATTCAATTTTCCATGAGATTGGTTGATGATGGGGACAATGCTTTTAGTTTTATTTGACAAAACAAATTTGGCATATGAATTCCACTAGTTGATGATGCAGATAAAAGGTGTAGTTTTATGTGACAGGGCAAATTTGGCTTATGAATTATTCTACGGAGGAAATCTAATTATAAAAAAGTTGGATATGTGCACAATGTTATATAAATATTATGCTCTTTCAATAACAAAAGTGATTTAAAGCAAAATATAAACTATACATAAGTGTAATTAACTATAAGGAAAAAGAAAAAACATACAAAAAGTCAAACATGTTAAGAAAATATCAATCATATATCACGGGATACACAAATCAAAAGCTAGGATCTCAATTCTAACAAGTAATCAATTGTGGCAAATTAAAGGGACAAGAAAACTTTCCACATATTGACAAAATACATTGCATCACAAGTTATACGCAACTTGCACAAGAAACAAATAAAAATAACATGACATGATAAAAGAATCAAAATGTTTACAAATGGTATAGACAAATAAAGTTCTAAATGAATGAATTATTGAAGAACAAAATCTATATAAAAGATAACAGCAGATGCAAAGAATTATTGTTGTATTGAAATTTTTCACACAATAGCAATGACATCAAAGTCATGCCAATATACACTTGCAATTTCATCAATTACACATGTCTCTATATTTTATAGAAAGCAATGCTTCTTTTCTCCAAGTTCATAAATTATTGTTGCTAAAGAACATCTTTTCTACAAGAATTATTTACACATTAGAGCATAATAAAAACACAGAGGTAAGTAATCAATTTTTTGTATGTTATTTTTTTTTTCATGTATGTTTGGTTTTTGTTATTGTGTTTGATTTGAAAAATTAGTGTTTAATATTATTCATTTGTTTATTTATTTAGCATTATAAATATGGAAGATGCATGTTTTAATGCAGTATTTAGTGAAAATCTTGATAATGATTATGAAAACATAATGGATTGTGTTGTTGATCACATTATTTAATAGGAAAACAGTGCCCACGATACATGTATTTTTCATAAGGCTATTGCCAATAGATATATAAAATTTCCTAAATCACCATAAGGTAGTTATATGATAGAAATTGTTATGTAATTATATTTATAATAATTTGCTTTTTATTTACTAATATCATGACAAATTTAAAATGCTGATTGTAATTACAGATAAATACTATTTGGTTGATGCTGGATATCCCAAAATGTATGGGTATTTAGATCTATATAAAGATGAGAGATATCACTTACAAGATTTTAGACATTGTGGATAACCAATAAATCAACAAAAAGTTTTTAATCGTATACACTCATCGCTACATAATGTGATAGAACGTTCTTTTAGAGTATGGAAACAAAGGTAGATGATTTTACAAAACATGCATGCTTATCCATACAAAATGCAAGTTGAAATTGCAGTGGCATTAGTGGCACTACATAATTATATTAGAATGAGATCGCATGATGATACAACATTCGTAAAATTTGATCGCAATTTCAATTTTATTCTTAATGATATTTTAATGATGTTGTTGCACGCTCAAGAAGCCATATAAATTGCAGGCTTTGTCAGATGAGTTTCATATATGATGAAATTACAGACAATTTAATGGAACAATAAAAAATATTTTGTACAAAGTATTATTTATTTCATGATATAGTAGTAGTAGTAGTAGTTAAATCTACAATATTTTAATTAAAAACTATTAGTATTAATATATATCCTTTTTAGTCATTTTATAAGCTCAATTTGAAAAACATTTTTACTCAAACACACATTTTGTTCAACCTCAATTTCAATCATAGTTTTAACCAAACATATATTTTATTAACTAAACCTCAACTAAAAGTACTATTTATAAAATATTTTTTAAAAAATCATAATCATAAAAAGCTATCACAATACCGAACACACTTTTAATGGGGTCTATAATTATCTTAGAAAAAACATGTCATAATTGAAAATTCAATTTTTTTTTTAATTTATTGTATCATTTCTACTCTCATTATATTTTTCCTATGATCTTGGCAAATTATTCAAATATTGTGATTTTAACTACCAAGCCTTAAGTTTTATGATTTTATGTACTCACTTGGGAAATTTTTTATGATAGTCAACTCGATAGCAATTGTATTTTTCTCTTAAATATTATTGTTTAGATATTAATACATAATCAAAATAATTATAATTTAGTATATGTCTAGAGTGATATGGTTCATAATGCTTTTAAAAATATTTTTAATTGAATATTTATTAAATATTATTTTTTATTTTTAACATCAATAAGTTAAAATCATAAAAAAACTTTAAAAAATAAATTTAATTATTCTTTAAACAAAAAAATAATTTAAAAAATAAACTAAACCACATCACTAAGCACACTCTTAGTTTACACACACTTATTCCTAAATAGAAGTATTTTTATACCTAACACTTGAACAAATTAAAATTTTTAGATGATGTTTCAAAACATGACATAAATACTGTTTAATAAAAAAATAATTTTTCTTGCATAAAATTAATTTTTAAAAGTTTTTGAATTATTTTACTATATTAATATTAAAAATAAATTTTAAAAAATAAAAAATATTATTTTAATATATTTTTAAACAAAAAATTCTTTTAAAAATAACAACTATGATACCAAATACTATCTTAAATTACTTGGCTTGTGCATAGGTGCTTAAATTCGAATTCTTTTACCACAATGGCATGTACAAGGAAAGGTTGATAGACGTGGCACCTAATTGATAAAGCCGGTAGTTGAGGGAGCTATTCGAGTAATTATATATAATAGGGGGACTAATCGTAAGTTTTCCAAACAAATTTAAGTAGCCTCCTCTCTCTACTGAATCAAATTAGTCAATAATGGATCATCAATGGCGACCACTACCACCTCCTCACCCCACCTGTATCTGCCCTATCTGCTCCTTTTCTCACTTCCCATTCTGTCCTCCTCCCCCCCCCTCCCCCGCCTCCTCCTCCTCAATACAATCAAAGCCCTAGATTCCCACCTCCACCTCCACCACCGCAGCCCGAACACCCGTATCATTCTGGCCCACCCAACCCATACATGGTCGTCAACCCTAGCCAGGGGTGGCAGTGGCACAGAGAAGACGGATATGGACATCCCAATCCCATGTATGATTATTATAGGAATAGCACTGCGAGTTGTATTAATGGTGAAGCTGATCGGAGCTATAAGAGGCCAAGGGTTGATGGTAGCATTGGATCTGGTATGTTTGGATACGAGAATAATCAAAGTCCAGCTAATTTTTATTCGGATGACGAGCGTAGATTGAAGCTGATTCGCGATCATGGCAACACAACTAGTCTGTATAGTCCTTTTCCGCCCACACATGATGATATGAATAGTAATAACTGGAAAAATCAGCCAATGCCTAATTCCGCCGAAATGAGGCGGCAGCAGCTGCCAATTGAAAGTGTTTACCATGAAAATAATAGGGTGTTTGGAGGACATCCGACGCCGCCTCCGCCTCCGCCAACTTCACCGCCACCGCCTCTTCCTATGGAACCACCACTCCTCCCTTCACCCCCCAAGTCAACATCTGCTTTGTTTCCTGTTCCCATTAATTCCGCAGCTACCAATCCTTATCTGCATAACAACTCATCTGGGTTTGTTTCTGAGGTACTGTTGCCTTGTTTTGCTGTTTGTTTTCACTTCGGTCAATTAGAATCTTTCGTTATAACCTTTTCGGTTGGATGTTTGAAGGAATGGGAACAATCCTCTGGAAAAACTTTTTTGCATAAGAAATTGTCTCCAGAGAGGCCAATAGTAGTTGATGCTTCTCACTTGTTTAAGATGCCTCATCGTGCAACTCGCCCCAATCATATTGTGATAATTCTTAGAGGGCTTCCAGGTGAGATACTGTTTTCTTTGCTAGAGTTAAGTAAATACCAGATAGAATACACTTCAATTCCTATGTTTTATATTCACCATGAATCTGTTTTGTTTCCCCCACTTCACTTGAGTTCAAGTCAATCATCATCTGCTGCTATGTTTGGAAAATTGATTTTCATACTGAGTGCTAGGTTTGAAGAAGCTGGCTTGTTATCTGAACAAACTAAAGATTGCTGTTTCATTTTCTTTCTTTCCTTTTCTTGTGTAGTTTAAACATATAAAAATCAATTAAATGTTGTTCGAAGGAACTTGATGCTCTGAGAGGTAGGGAAGTATTGTTCTAATTTTCTTAGTTTAAAATTCACATTTGTTGGGTTAACATCTAGCAAAAATATTCTTAGATGTTAATTTTAAATAACTTTTCATTGGACATGTGCTATGCCCTTGAAAGGCTTGGTGGGTTTTTTAAAATTTCAATTGTCTGCTAGCTGTAATTCTCTTAAGACAAAAATCTCAAACAAATAATGGCAAATCTTAGATGGGTGAGGATGACATGTATAGATGCAGAGCAATGACCTTGGGTGTCAGCTTCTCTTTTGTCATTCTAAATTTGTTTATCACTTTTTCTACGAAAACTTATTTGCAAGGTAATGGATAAGTTTATGCAAGCATCTGCATTTGCAGCTATTCAAATGATAAGATGTTATATGCTGTGTACATAAACTGTAATTAGAGAATTGAAGATGCCTGTTGCAGCTTCTAGTTTGCATACTTACTTCACTTCATATACTTAAAGGCAGTGGTAAAAGTTACTTAGCAAAGACGATGCGTGACCTTGAGGTTGAAAATGGTGGTAATGTGCCACGAATTCATTCCATGGATGACTATTTCATGACTGAAGTTGAAAAGGTGCGTCGTTTTTGTTTGGTCTACATGAATGACTATAAAATCTCCTAATTTCATTGAAGTTTGTGTATTTTCAATATGCTGTCAAGTATTATCTTCCATGCCAACAGGTTGAAGACGGTGATGCTTCAAAATCTTCAAGCTCTACAAGAGGCAAGAAACCAATTGTAAAGAAGGTGGTCATGGAGTATTGTTATGAACCTGAAATGGAAGAGGTAATGCTAATAAATGCTTCTAGAGCTAAGAAATTTGGTTAAAAAAAAAACCAGAATATGCCTTTTCAGTCTCCTTGCTTTGCATTTATGTATTCATGAGAACACAAATTTTATGGTAGAGGTTATGTAAAAAATAATATTTCTGTCATTGATAGCATCACAACATGTGTAGAAATGTGCTAGTTGGTTTGTCTTGCGCAAAAGATGAACTACAGAACAACTACAATTATAAGTTACTTGCTTTATCTTCTAAGAATTCCAACCTGCTGGAATTATGGTCTGATAATTTTATCGAAACACTTAATTTTTTCTGTCTGTTACTTAATTTATTGTTTTCTCAAATCTCATGTTGTCTATCCTTACAATAGGCTTATCGAGAAAGCTTGTTGAAAGCATTCAAGAAGACCCTTGAGGAGGGAACTTTCACCCTTGTCATTGGTATGTTTTTTGTTTTGGAAACCATTTAATTGATGACAAATGCCTTTTATTATCCCTGCAAAATTTCTCCATTTTTAATCATCTTCTGAAATACCTTTTTAAAGTTATTGGAACTCTTTAAATGTTCATTTATTTCAAGATGGTAAGTTTCAATTTATATTGACAATATATACCAATTTGGCAGCATGGTTTCATTTCGCTTGATGCTAAGAAAGTACTTTATCTGGTTTAATGTCTCATTCCATGTTTCTATGATAGTTGTTGCACAAACTCAATGTTCTTCGTGTCTAATGGGCTTGACTTATTGAGTAGATTAGGAAGTGAGGATCTCTTGTTCATTTTTTTTTTAATTTTTTTTATGTCTTCAAATAAATTTTCAAACCATAGGCTTGAAACAAAAGACAAAGTGATTCAGGGTTCTTGCAGATATCTTTGGTTTTTAAGGCACCCAACAAATTAAATCATCTAGCCTCATTATAGATTTAGTGGTGATGCAGTGCTCCATGCACTGCTTTCATTGTAACTAACTACAGATGCAGTTTTGTGCGGCAATTGACCCTTTTGTGCTGGTATGTGTGCTTCGTCTTAGTGGATGACCGCAATCTGCGGGTAGCTGATTTTGCTCAATTTTGGGCAATTGCAAAGGTATACCCTCACTTCTCTCTTGTGACAAGCTCTGCGAGTAAATATGTTCTCATTTCCCGATGTCCTTGGAATATGTTGAAGAATGAGGTCTTCGGGTCCTCATTCTTAAATGCGGATCTTTGTGTAGTTGGATAGAACTAATATCTGTATGCTGTGCTTTCACTTTTCTTTTTAATTTTGCCTGGGCTTCCCATTGCTGGATGTTCCTCCCGTGGTCAGTGTTCACTTTTCAGTACAGTTTATTTTTCTTTCTTCATGATCTCTTTGTAGTTCGATTGGATGATAGCTGCATCTGCTGTGTTTTTCATTTTTTCTCTTGTAAATTATGATTATGAAACTATAACCAACTTGTAGCTTTTGCAAAAAAAGTTTATTTGAGCTGAAATACAAGAATGAATTTCAGTTCATTAGCAGATCAATTAATCATATTTCTGCTTATTGTTCAGAAATCCCTTTGATTAATATATTATTGATCTACTAAAATTAATTTAACTGATCAGAAATCCATTCAATTGACATAATTGATAAATTGATTAGAAATTCCTTGGGGGAGAAATATGAGAATGACATTTCATTTCATTAGTCAATCAATTAATCAAACAGATTTCTGCTCGAGTTTTTGAAGTGTAGCCCTTCTGTTTATAGGTTGAGTCAATACTTGAAAAGAGGTTGGGAATTTATTTGGTGTATTAGATGCTTAAGTTTGTAGTCATCCTTTGGGGTCATATGATGATCATAATTTTAAAAGACTTCCACTTCTTATTTTTCAGAGGCAAGCCTTCTTTGTTAGATATGTAAATGTTGGTGATTGAAGGAATGCTGGCATACCTTGTAATATATCTATGATGTATTAGCTAATACCTTGGCAGCTATGTGTAGTTTAGAGTTGTCTGGGCTGCAGTAATTGTAAATTCTTCTCTGTTGTGCTACTAACTCCATATGAAGTTTTTGTTGTTCTTCCCCCTTGTAATCACCAGAATATTGGTTTTTTGTGCTTCTGGATGACGTCTACTTATTAAAAGCATCAGCGAACAGTTTTACATAAAATGTTAGTGAAAACATGTTTTACATATCTTGTTTTGGGCCTGCTTTGTATACGTGCCTTGTTATTTATGTGGATGATTTTTAGAATTTCCAGGTCCATATGATGTAGTTTTTGAAAAAGTTGCATTTTTACCTTTTTTGGTGAATTGGACTTGATTGTTGCTACCTTGCTGATGCCACTTATCAACTCATAGAAGTTTGATTCTCATTGTATAGCTAATGTGATTGGTCTAGAGTGCCCAATTTTAATCCGATTGCTTGCATTTCCTTAATATTACATTCCTAGGAAACCCAGTGATGAGAGCATTGCTCAGTGGTAGTCAATGCAGAGAATCTATTGGGAAATTCAGGATTTGGATTTTTTGGCTCGTCAATTTGTTTTATTCAAATTTGAGGTTGCTTGGAATATCTTTTCCCTGAAGTCTAATTTATTTACAAGCTTTGTGAGTTTCTAATAACTGGTCGCATCCTTTAATCATAATTTCAATTCAGTAAAATTCAACCACCTGATTTGATTCCTATTTTCCCCATGGCACCCTTAAGTTTTTTGAGATCACAGGCCTAAGGAATGGGTGATGGATCCAAAAGGTGTCATATATTATACTCTTTCATTCAACGTGTTCATCTGAAAGTGCTACCCTCTCTTTGAGTATTTGAAGCAACTTTTGTTTGAATGGTGGTGGTGTAGAATCAGAGAGTTGTTGATTAGTTTTATATTTTCTTATTAGTTGCATCACTTACTACATCTTTTTCTTTTTAAATTTTTATCTCAGAGATCAGGCTACGAAGTTTACATATCAGAGGCTACATATAAAGACCCTGTAGTGAGTTTCAATCTACATTCTAGTTTATTTTGGGTTGATTACTGTTATATCTTCTTCACACTGCACCACACTTGCATAATATGCAATTAGCCATTCAGATTTGTTGTTCTTACACTTTTTGCAATTAATCTGATAGTAACCGAGGCCTCAACATTTAAACATAAGTCTAGTTTTGAAGCCTAAATTGGAAAGAAAATTCATTTTGCTAGATAGTTACATCACTTTGATAATCCTGTGGAATTGCAGGGTTGTGCTGCTAGGAATGTACATGGTTTTACCATAGATGAAATACAAACAATGGCCCGGCGGTGGGAAGAAGCTCCATTGATTTACACTCAATTGGACATCAAGGTTTGTTATGTCTAGTATCTTAGTTTTACTGGATTAAATGATAGGATGTTCGAAATGGTTCAAAATTGTGGAATACAAAATTGAATATGCTATCCAAAAGTGAATTAACTTTTCAAGCTTGACAAAATTGGGAAACCAACAAGTGTATTTATCATAGACTCTTAAACTTCAGAGCCAGTCTTTTGACTTACGGTTACTTCTGTGATATTTTGCTGGCATGGCAGTCATTATTCTGTGGAGATGACCTGAAGAAAAATGGAATTCAAGAGGTAAGTGAATGTCATGTTGTTGTATTGATGCCTTTTATTTTCTTCTCCCGAGTTAAGAGAAAGTTCATCTTCATGCTACATTGATGCTTTCTTTCTCTCCTGAGTAGAAAAAAAGTTCATCTTGATTTATGTGGTCTCACTTAGATGTATTTAATAGCTGTTTTAGTGTACAGGTAAAAGCAAAAATAGTTAAATAAATTATTTTTATTATTATTTTGTTGTTTCATTGTTCTTCTGAATATCTTTATTGATATGGCAATAATGGACACCATAATTGACTTTTATTAGTTAGGGCAAATTATAATCGTTGTGGAAGTGTGATCCTACTCTGAGTGTGGGATGAACTGCCTTGAGTAGCTTTCCTTTGCACACTCTATGTGCTGTTTGGTGCAAATATCTTAGCTTAGATGTTGCCTAGGACACGGAATTTGTAGTCAGTGATTTGATTTTATTTCTTGTATTGAATCTGCCAGGTTGACATGGACACTGAAGATGGAGACTTTGGTAATCCATCAAACCTTGAGGAAGGAAAGCTTGAGAAGACAATAGTTCCTCCCATAGAAGATGCACCTCATGGTATATTTTAACTCTCTGCTTTCAACGCTTCCATATAATCTTGTTTATCTTTTATTGGGCTTGAGGAGTTTTTAATATCCAGCCTTCCATGGAAATAAGGTGCCTTTTGCATAAATTCCGATGCAATGGTCAGTTCTGGGAGTTGTAAAATCTAATGAGGTTAAAAATGATTTCAATTATGCCTCAAGTGGTTGTGGATAAGTGTTGTTAGCACTCCAGAGTTAAAACTTTCAGGTTGAGAAGTTTTCCCTAGGATTATGATGCTATTTCCACACATTACAAATACTAAACTATAAAAAAGTGCCTCTATTTTCAATGTAATATAGTTTAGTCCCTCTTCATCGAAAACCTAATGTTTAGTGCCCTGACTGGCTGATCAGAATTGACTATTTTTTCATTATCTAAATTCTTGATGCCTTAAAAGTTAACAATCAATTAACAAGACAAACTATAATGGCACTAAAAATGTCACAAGTTCTTAAAATGCCAGAACTTCAATTAATGGAATAACATCAATGCTAGTCAAGGTACCAAACAAAATGTTTTTTAAAAAGAGGGGCTTCTATATTATTTACTGACCTTACAGCTTTCCAATGCAAATTCTCTTCTGAATCAGTAGCTGAACCCCTCTCTGAAATTTGTGATATGCCAAGGTTTAATATTCCCTTATGGACCATACATTAGCTGAAACTGTCTTATGTTGTCAATGTCCAAAATGGCCATGTGCATGAACTTCTCAACTAAGCTAAAGATCAGTAGTTCCTGACTGATGGCTCAATTTGTAAATGATTTGGCAGAATTTCTTCTCGGGGGAATGCCAATAAGTTGTACTATAATTAATGAGGGAGATTGCACTTATGTTGCGTGTACTATGAAATATGATCTAAATGGTCATCTGGATTGTGAGGATTTTAGTCTTGGCAGTTTGCATGTAATGAATATCATATTTGAATAACATCTCTACTATTAACATCCTATTTTCAGTTTTCTATAAAGAGATTTATTAGTTAAACAGTTATAAATTCCTGTTATGTTTCCCAGTTCACTGTGAGACAAACTTTTGTGTATAACTTTGTTAGATTCTTCTATTTACTATCATTCAAACTTTAGTTCCTGCAAAAGACAGTAAGAGATGGAATGCTGAAGAGGACCATCCTTCAGGATTGAAAGAATTGGGTAAAAGTAAATGGTCAGATGATTTAGATGAAGGTGACACAAAAGGATCTGAAAGCATGAGGACTAATAATGCTCTTTCTGGGTTGGTTCAAGCTTATCAAAAGCAACGAAAATCAGTGCATTGGAGTGACCAGGTAGCTATAACATACGCTGCTATTATTTTGTTATATATTGACTCAGTAGAACTATTGAAATCTCCAAGTATATTGTATTACATTGTCTTGAAACAGTAGGCATCCCCATTATCATGAGGTTTGAATGATTCATTCTTTATTAAAATATAAATAAATAAATAATACAAACTTAACTATGTTTTCATATATTAGTATTATCTAGAATTTAAATGCATGTACAAACAACAACAATATATTCTTAACACGAGGCAGTAATGAAATCACTTCCGGCATCAATCTTTTGAGATGTACTCTTGGAAAGCATAAGCCTCACGAGATTAAGCATATGTCTTCACTGCAATTTCCTTGCCTTTAATCTTCACATTGATGTGTACAAGTTTTTTGGACAAAAGACTATAGTAGACAACTGTCTGCTTTTGGCAGTCATTGGTGAGACATGATTGAAAAGCAGGACCTCCTTTCTTGCTAGGGTACTTGCAATGTAACTGACAGGCTTATTTCTAAGCAACTGAAGTTTATTTTATTTATAATATGGAAATGTACAATGCTTGTCTGTTTTCCATCATTTTTGGTCGGTTGCTTTATATACACTTCTTAGACTATAATTATATGCGCATTTCGCATGTTATGTGCTTACATATTTTTAGTTTCACATTTGTCTTTGATTATAGTCAGTTATGCTAAGAGGTCAAGGCATTCCAAACAATTTCATAGTATATTTTTAGTCTTCTAAAAGGAAGTACTATGTTTAAGCCAAAAAAAATGGTTTTTTTTTTTTTCATGATTTTTAAAATTTTCCTTATGTATATATTTTTTGTTAGGCTTAGTCTTCTTGAAGCTTGTGGCATGCCTTGTAGGAGGATAGATGGCTTGTCTTATGCTTTCTTTTTGTAAAACCTGGCACTAAGGAACAGTTAGTAGAAAACTTCTATGTCATTGAAGGTCTGTAAGCATTACAACCTCATTAACATTACTTGAGAGCGGCCCATCAGGAACTGGCTGGGCATATCTGAAATTCTTGTGAGAGAACCACGATGATTTGCTTTACATTGAAGAAAATATCTGAGAGGAGTCCACATAACATGGCTCTATGTCAGGGACACTATCAATATTTTAACATTTGTCAATGACTTTGTTTGGTTGCATAAGCGAGTGCTGCACTGAATGAATTGAAACCCATCACCACATGAATAAGTAATGCTCTACTTAAAAGTTATTGTCACTTTACAGGTTGGGGATACTGGATTTTCTATAGTTGCAGCAAAGAAAGCAAATATGTTGTCTCTAGTTATTGGACCGGGTGCTGGATACAACTTGGTAAGCATTACGGCTATCTCGGCTTCTTGTTCATTATTAGATGTTCCGTTCTTGAGGAAGACTACTTTTGATCAATTATAAATCTTTTGAAACTCAATAAAATGATATACTAAACGTACACTCCCTTGTGGTGCCTGTGCAAAGCGCACAATAGTAATGCTGTGCAAGGCTATTATTGCTGTATTTAACATGGAGCCAAGCTGGCTAAATGATCTGCTTATGTTCTTGTGTTTTCAACGCCTGCAGAAGTCCAACCCATTATCTGAAGAGGAGCGACCAACTTCAACCGCAGGCATTGGCAAGTCAAGGCAGAGCATATTCCAAGAGCGACTTCGCGTGGAGCACGAGTCCTTTAAAGCTGTTTTTGATAGGAGGAAACAGCGCATTGGTGGATTGGATTCCGAGGAATAATATTAGATGTGGGAAACTCCATTTTGCAAGCTGTTCTTGATATTCTTTTTAAGCTTTCTCGTCTGTAATTGTTAATTTCACGAGAAAGTGGGATGGGGGTTTATGCTGTAAGTGCCCAATATATCATGGCAAAACCAAAATTACTGTACATGCATGTCCAAATTACCATCCACCCCCTAGGTTTTTGGCAATTTTGATTTTCCATGCAATAACAAACACAATCTTTTATGAAATGGTTATGAGAAATGAAAATCGACTTGAACCTTCAGTTTTCTTACAGACGATGGAGAATCTTTTTTCACCTTGAACAGTTTCTGCACGTCATTTGTTTGGCCCGCATTAATAAATCAATTGCCCTGAATAAATAAATAAATAAAAGTTGAGCGGGATGAGCTTGAAGAACGTTCAATGCTTGCCACAGCTTTTGCAAGGGATAATGTGCTTTCATGGACATGGGAACAGGCTGTTGATGCAGCTCAACTACCATGACTCAGGTCTGTACTGCCTACCATCACCATACAGACCATTGTGTATTAAAAGCTAGTAATAGAGGATATATAGATACAATTCATATAGTTAATTTGATAATTGGTAGAGTAGATAAAATAATAATAAAAAAAACAAGAGGAAAGTGGTCATTAGTCATTGGCTAGTATCAAGAACTCGTTCTAGAGGAATGGTAAAAGGAGACAACCTCTTGATTTGAAGGATTATCATGGAAATTTAGGATTTTAATTAAAGATTTATGATTTCCCAAGAACTTTGCAAGTATAAAAATTCATTAACTAAATGAATGAGGTTGAAATAGTTTTTTAGTAAAATAAAATCTAGAGAAGATAAAAGTGAAGTTTATCATGATTAGATTGAAAAGGCGAGCTTTTTCTTGGTGGAATAAATTAAAGCGATCTTAGTAAAAATAAAAAAAACATAAGATGAATGATTAGAAGAAAAAGAAGTAGAAGATTAATTAACACTTTCTTCCATTCAAGTACACTCAAACTTTATGCCAATGACTCTATACATCAAGTTAAGACTTTATGCCAATGACTCTATACATCAAGTTAAGATTGAAAAACTGTTGAGGAATACATTGATGCTTTTTACTAACTAATAGCTAGCAATGATGTGCTTCAAATGGAAGAGCAATTTGTTTTTAGACACCTAAATGAATCATGATAGTTTATCCAAGACGCGTTATGTTTACAATCTTTATGGACAAATTTAAAAACCTATAAGAGGGATTTGATTATGGACAAACAACATGTTGTTAGGGTAAATAATAGAGAGGTTCATACTAGTGAACAAAAATCATTTGTTTAGCCTTAATCAATAGATAATCAAACTATATGTCAGGATTTCAATTTTGGATATAGTTTTAAATTTTGATGTTTCAAATATGATGAGTTAATTCATTAAATTTCTGAGTGTCATAAGTTAAAAAGTTATTTATATAAAAGTCTATTGTTAGAAGAACCTGATGAGAAAGTGTGTGATCCTATTTATGATGATTTAGATAGTAGTGAGGAGGTCTTGTAAGGTGATGGCGATGCTACTTTAGTCATTCAAAAAAGTTTACTTACTCGTAAAAGTGATTTAGACAAGGATTGTTTACGCACTAGTCTTTTTTATTCAACTTGTATCATTACGTATAAGGTATGTAATATGATCATTGATAGTAATACGTAGCTATGAACATATGGTATTGACTGAGGCACTAGAGAAGTTGTAGCTTAGATAATTAAAAAAAAAACTCCAAGCCCTATAGACTGAACTAGTTAAGTCAAGATAGCATGAAAATCATTGACAAACACTACTTTATTTTTATTTGCTATAGTCAAAAGATATTTGATAGTAGTTTGTGTGATATGGTGATGTGCCGTGAATGATTCGAAAATCGGCAACAATAATTCTAACGAAAATGGATGAAGGATGGGTCTGGTTGTGTTGTCTTTCTTTTGGTATTTAGGCTGGATTGTAGTGATTTAAAGGTAAATAAGATGGAGGATAGACTAGAATGATACTTTGATAAGTTGATCTGGACGCCACAAAGATCAGTCTAGGATTTCGACGCCACACTCTTTGTGATTGAAGAGTGATAAGTCAGGTAGGGTTCTTCACAAAACGAATTTGGAAGAAAAACTCTTAATTCTCTGAATTAAGTTTCAAAATCTTGGCCAAAAGTGTTTATTACATATTCTGATACATATTTATCATTGGAACATCCCTCCAAATTTAGGTGAATTTAACATGACAAAAGTCAAGCCTAAAAACTAGACTTTTAATAAAGTAATTAGACAAATTTAACTAACACACGTTTTTTTTTGACATTTCTGAAACATAAATAGACCAAATTTAAAACAGCTATAACTTTTAACACAAAAGTCCAATGCAATCATGGTTGGACAATCTAGAAAGATCACGTTCTGAACTTGAATTTTACTTACATAAGTCTTGTTATCACATGCATTAGATGACTTCAAATTCGGGTTCAAATCCATCTACTGTTCTGACTGTAAACATCATCAATTCCTTCACTTATTTGCATTCTCAATCCAAATACAAGTAGCCCAGCATCAAAAGAACCATTAAGGGCTTTTCCCATCTCCAAGTTCTAATTGTAGGCAAATAAGCACCCTTGAACCAATTTCAAACTGATTGCTAATTTTTAATTCCGATGCAGCTTCAATCATTGCAATTTGATTCGTTATGGCCCGTTGTAGTTGTTTTACTCTTGCTCTTATCATTGGACCATCTGAATCCTCTTGCATATTAGATTCAGCTTTATGAGATGGATTATAATTCCTATGATGCACATCATATGGTTTTTATGGATGCATATCATTTACTATTAGGTAGGCCAAGGCAACATAACAGGGTATGGTGCAAAATAAGCCATTCACAACTTGTGTTTTAGGAATTGATTATTGGCATACTTGACCTAAGTTAGTTAATTGTAAAGTCCCTGCACACTAGAGGTCAATATAACTTAAAGAGGCTAACATTGATTTTCATGGTCGACAATAATGACAATGTTGGGTAGATGGATGACCACAACTTAGGGACATGTTCTTTCCAAATGAGGAAAACTGATGCATCTTAACATGCAATATTATATTAATAAAAAGACTTTTGATTTGACTATAGACTATGTCTAAAACTTTGCTCGAAGTTTTTAAAAGCTCTATTTTTTCTATAAGGTTAAAATTTTATTGTAATCAAAGATCAAGAAGACCTTCAAATAAGGTTTAGAAATTACTATTTTGCATTTACTTTATTTTTCTAGTTGAATTAGGATTCATTTTCTTATTTGGGTCAGAACTATTTTATTATTACTTTTTCATATTTGTTTAGGATTTGTTTCCTAGTATATAAGTAACATATAAAAGCTCTAATAGGAAGTTTTGAATAAAATGTTTATGTAGTGAAATATTCAGTAATTAGATTTTATGGTGGAGTGGAGATGTTGAAGATTAATTTTTCCAACTTTATAAATTAATCTTATTAGTCATGAGCTGTATTTAATTCAACCTACCCAAGACTCCATAGCCAAACACATGTGCCCCACTAAAATTGTCTAGCTCATCTTATCACTTTTATGCATTAATGAGATGGAGATATAATAAGTGATGAGAGATTTTTATACACCTAAAGGTGAAGGGGGAGTAGGATTAGAGTTAAAAATGACTTGGGTTAGTGAAAAAATCTCAAGGGTTTGCATACGGTCCTGAAAAATCAAGATTGAAGGGTTAGATTGATCAAGTCGTGTGGTTGAGCCCAAGAGGCACCAAAACAAGCCTAGGCACGTTATCTTAGCACCATATGGCCCCAACTGTTGACCTAGGCCTAACTGCCTGCGCTCAGGCATAACACCTAACGCTAGGCTCCAAATTACCATCCACCCCTTAGGTTTTTGGCAATTTTGATTTTCCATGCAATAACAAACACAATCTTTTATGAAATGGTTATGAGAAATGAAAATCGACTGAACCTTCAGTTTTCTTACAGACAACGGAGAATCCATTTTCACCTTGAACAGTTTCTGCACGTTATTTGTTTGGCCCGCATCAATAAATCAACTGCCCTAAATAAATAAATAAAAGTTGAATGGGATGAGCTTGAAGAACGTTCAATGCTTGCCACAACTTTTGCAAGGGATAATGTGCTTTCATAGACATGGGAACAGGCTGTTGATGCAGGTCAACTACCGTGACTCAGGTCTGTACTGTCTACCATCACCATACATTTGCATGCATGCTTAATTTTTGAACTATACAGACCATTATGTCTTAAACAATGCAGGTTTCGTTAGTTGTGGTCAAGTATAGAAGTTGGTCATTCATTATGAGCAATAATCACATTATTCCCAACAAGATGTATTGGGAGAGCTTCACAAATCATCAACCGAAGCAGCTCATCACTTTGTTAAGGCATTTGAATGAACCTACTCTATTTATATCTCCAACCTTTTTATCAGGCATTGACTAGCTATAATATTTATTGGATCTCTTGAAATTTCAGTTATAATTTTTCTCAAGTATACTTGTTCCTTTAACCATTTATAATAGTTGTTCTTTGATTGGAGCTCGTGTGCAGATAAAATTTCAAAGAACTCGTCTAAGTCATGTTTGCATCATGTTTGAAAAAACGAACCTACTTGTTCTTTGATTGGAACTCGTGTGCAAGTAAAATTCTAAAGAGCTTGTGTGCAGGGGTGTGGACCATGTTTGAAAAAGAAACCTCTAAGTACATAGAGGCAAACTATGGGGAAACCCTTAATTTTTTTTTTCTTCTAATAGGTGAAGAAACCTATGGAGGAGGAGCTTGTACTTAGATAATTTCTAAGTGCATATATGAACTATTGAGACAGGTCTAGACCTAATAAGAAGTCTGATCGCGTAAGATTAGAAAAACAACTCAAAAGGCTTATAATTTTTTATCTAACTGTTGGTTTACGCTTAAATTTTTATAGGATATTCAAGAGGCCATTTCCCTTATAATAACTACCATGTCGTTACACGTATTGTTAAATCTTTATATATAAAAAATCTTGCAATGGAACCCTGATTTTGGTAGTTTTTGTGATTTTTTTTATTATTTTTGGATTTCATGCTATTTTCATAGACTTGCGAACTTAGGGCTCACATTAGCAACCCTTTTCGCATATAAAATAATATTGTGTTCTTTGTTGAACTACTATCTTTAGCTTTTCCATGCATTAAGAACCCAATGAAGGTGATGCTATTGCACCATCAATACTAAGTCAATTCCTTTCTTGGAGAGTTATTGCATTTTCTTAAGAGCTAAAGGCTTGTGGCCTCCTTAGAGATAACATGGGGGCATAAGAGCCTCCTACTGGAGATAGATCAAACCTAAGAATGAGAGATTCGAGATCATCCCTGGAGATATCATCAGATATGGGAGCCTATTTAAAGAATTGTGTTAGTTCTCCTGGGTCTAGTTAGCCTTGGTGGTATATACTTGTCCATAGAACAAGGGTTTTGTTGCTTTGTTGAGGTTGACCATCTCAAGCTGTCATGAAAGATGAAACAATCGCACTATAGAATACTCCTTCTAAGGAGATTGTGTTATCGCACTAAGAAGAAACCCTTTTAAGGAGATTGTGCAATTGCCCTAGAGAGAACCTCTTCTAAGAAGATTATGCGATCGCATTAGGGAGAACCTTTTCCAAAGAGATTATACAATCGTGCTAGAGGGAACCCCTTCCAAGATGATTGTGCAATCGCCCTAGGAAGAACCCCTTTCAAAGAGGTTATGTAAGAGTTTAGAAGCCTCTTTTAAAGATTTGTATATAAGAAATGTATGTTAGAGAAACAATTATTTTAATTTGTTAGACAATAGGAATCCATTTAATCCATCCTTTAAAAAGTGGTGCTATTCCACTATAAAGAACCCCTTCCAAGGAGATTATGCAATCGCACTAGAGAGAACCTTTTACAAGGATGGGGATGCCGCGAGTGCACAGACTTGTAGGGGTGACAAGGTCTGATTCTACCCTTGGGCAGCCAACATGCTGTGTGTACAAACTTGCTCTTAGTTTACGGGTTATTAGAGTTCAAATGGGTATAAGTGTCTGTTGTGGTAAAGAGGTCTGTCACACGTTCTATTCTAGAAGTGTTTTGATGAGCATTTGTTTTTCATTAGAGCCCCTCAAATCCTGATGACACCTTTTATGTGTACAAGTCACCATTAAAGTAGTTTGTGGGCATAGCCTTGACGGATAGCCATGGAGTATAGCTGCGAGCGTAGTCATCAACATAGCCATAGATGTAACCATGGGTGCCACCAGGGATATAGCCGTGTATAGCCACTAGCATAGACATACGGAGCCGTGAGTGTGACCACTAGCGTAGCCACATGAGGCGTAACCTAGGCACAACCGCTGGTTTAGCCATTGACATAGCCATATATGTAGTTGCTGACTTATTTTATGTTGTGTTTGGGTTTCGTCAGTCATGGAAAGAGCTTTTGAGAAATAAAAATGAACAAGATTTTTATTCTGTTCCCACAAACGGTGTGTATTGATGATGTTCCAAAAAAACCAAGTAGCTTTGGGGGGGGGGGGGAAGACTTATGTCTTGGATAATTGGTTAATCTCTTGGTTCTGAAAATATATTCATTTCTTTTCACCCAAGGTGGCTGGTGCTTGATACTTGTAAAAATATTCTCTTTGGTGAATCTATAGTCTCTTCGATGATAAATTCAGAGATGTTTTGAGAGAAAATACAATAATATTATAATGAGATACCCTGGAAATAAATATGTAATAGAGAATAACGATTCTGAACTTTTTGTTTAAAGGATTCATGGTTTATTTATAGCTTACGAGTTTTTTTTATGGAGAGGAGGGTTAAAGTGTAATATTTCCCTTATAGTATTAAAGAAGGAAAATATCTTTGACAATTAAGTATTTTGAAAGTATTTTTATGTGTATATTGTTAATGGTCTTTAAAGTTTTAGACTTATAATAAATCTCTTATTTTTCGCTATCGTATACATTACATTTCAGGGCCAATTTGAATGGTCATATGGTGATTATCCATAGCCCTCTCGTACCATTAAGCAAGACTCTCATAACTAGCTTGACTGTGGCTCATGGTGCAGCTTCTCACAACTAGATTGACCTCGTTAATTTGTAGGACATGTTCAAGAACTTAAATGACATGTAT
Organism: Populus tomentosa; assembly: GCA_018804465.1. Classification (NCBI taxonomy): domain Eukaryota; kingdom Viridiplantae; phylum Streptophyta; class Magnoliopsida; order Malpighiales; family Salicaceae; genus Populus; species Populus tomentosa. The sequence continues at coordinate 6,869,757 of CM031997.1, forward strand.
GCTGGGCTTTTTTTCATGCTTAGGTAATCTATAAGATAAAAACAAAAGCCTAACTGGCTTTAGAAACAAGCTAATTAAATGTTAAATTCATGTTTGATGATAACTTGGATCCTCAGTGCTGAAGAAAATGTCCCCACTAATCAATGTCGTCGAAAATACAAATGACATTCCTAAACAGAGAAATTATTGCAATAATTTTATAAGTTAATCTTCACCAATAGATTTACAAAGATATTCGAGTTACTTAAAAACATAAAACGTTGACATTTCCTTTCTAAATTAAACCTCTATTTTTAAAAAACAGCTAGGGTTCGGTTTTGAGCTCGTTCACCTAGCTAGCTAGTTGTATATACATATACCAGGTAGTGAGGTACATAGATTAAAAAGGTCTACCTCTAACGCAATTAAGAGCACCCGAGAAGAGTGTGAGGCTGCTCACATATCTACTAAGGCTTTGCATTGATCACATCTTGTTTGTTCACATGTCCTATTACCGTATTGAGTTCAAGTTTAAAATTTATGATCTGGGATATGCCTATTATTTTTTTGGGGGTTGAAGTCACTCCCACTAGTATGGGCCTCATGCTTAGCCAACTTGTATGTTCTTGATATCCTTTGTTGTGCTAGTATGTTGTCATAGAAACCTGTTGATACACCAGCCTCTGTTTCCAAGATTGACCTGCGGTCTAATGAGTTATTTTTGGATCCCACTTGCTTTTGACAAATTGTTAGTGCTTTTCAGTATCTCACTTTTATTAGACTGGACATATGTTATGTAGTAAACAAGGTCTGTCAGTTTATGCATGCTCTTACTGAGTGCCATTGGGCTGCTATTAAATATATACTGAAATACTTGAAAGGTATATCTTCTTTTAGCCTCCACCTTGCTCGTGGCTCCTCTTTATCATTTCATGATTCTACTGATGCTGATTGGATGCGAGTATTGATGATCAAAAATCTATTAGTGGATATATTGTCTTTTTTGGCACCATTACCATTTCATGGAAATCTAAGAAGCAACACACTGTTGCTCGCTCCTCTACTAAAGTGAAATTTAAGGATTTGGCTGATGGTACCACTGAGGTTCTTTGGCGTCACTATCTTTTGTAAGATTTATGATTCTCTCTTAGTTCTGTTACTAGTATCTGGTGCGATAATTTGGGTGCTACTTATCTGTTTGCTAATGTATTTTTTCATGCTCGTACAAAGTATGTTGAAGTTAATTATCACTTTGTTCACGATCGAGTTGCTAAAAATAGGATTTAGATTCGTTTAATCTCTTTTAAAAACCAATTAGCTGATGTTTTTATGAAGCCACTCCCTCACTCTGCTTTTGTGTATTTACGTTCCAAGCTTTATATGGATAACCCACCTTCAGCTTGAGGAGGCATGTTATTAAATGTGTTGTAAATACATTTATCCTGTGTAGTATGCTACACCATAACACATGTATATTGCCTTACTCATTTAAATAGAAAAGGTGGCTATCTGATTACATAAGCCTCCTAATTAACACAAACTCTACTTCAACTTGTTGTAACAGTCTTTTGGCAAGTGGAGACATGAAGGAATAAAATTAAGTGTTTTGAGAGACTTTTTATATTTATAGTGTTATTGGTTTTTGAGGGTTTTGACATGTAAAAAACTCCTTATCCTTCACTCTCATTTGCGATAAATGATATTAGAGCTTAACAATCCTTGGTTGTTATTTTGTTTTGCTATGTGCTATAGAACAACCATGGCTATAAGATGTTGCAGAACATGATATGCTTATATAGAAAGGGATGAGAAGATTCCTTGTTTCTCTTAGTGTGTTATTTTTGCCTACATTAGTTGCTGTCATTTGAAAGCCCAATGGTAGGATCCATGGTGAGGTGTTCCACACTAATATGTTAGGGACATACAATGGTGTGACTCATGCACATAAGAGATTTTATTTCTTTATATTTTTATTTTTTTATTATGATATTCTTTTCCTATTTCAATATAATATTTTTTCCTAGTTAATAACTCCTATTCAATATTATTGTGGTTTTCTATATATATATTTATATATATATAAAGAAATAAAATTAAATATTTTGAAAGTATTTTCATATTTATATTGTTATTGGTATTTAAAGTTTTAGAATTATAACAAATCATTTATATTTCGCTCTCGTATGCATTATACTTCAGTTCCAATCTGAATGGTCATATGTCGATTATCAATGGCCCTCCCGTACCATTAAGCAAGATTCTCATAACTAGCTTGACTCTGGCTCAAGGTGTCAAGGTGCTGCTTCTCACAACTAGTTTGACCTCGTTAATTTGCAGGACATGTTCAGGAACTTAAATGACATGTCTGTTGGGCTCTTTTCCATGCTCAGATAGTCTAATAGATAAAAACAAAAGCCTAACTGGCTTTAAAACCAAGCTAAGTAAATGTTAAATTCACGTTTGATGATAACTTTGATCCATAGTACCTGTCGGTAGTTGCCGAAGAAACTAATCAATGTCATAGAAAATACAATCGATATTTCTAAATAGAGAAATTATTGCAATAATTTTTGTAAATTAATCTTCAACAATAGAGTTACAAAGATATTCAAGTTACTTAACAACAAAAAACATTGAAATTGTCCTTCTAAATTAAACCTTTATTTTTGGAAAACAACTAGCTAGGGTTTGGTTTTGAACTTGTTCACCTAGCTAGCTAGCTGTACATATAGCTACCAGGTAGTAAGGTGCACGAATTAACAAGGTCTACCTCTAATGCAATCGAGAGCACCCGAAAAGCTTGTGAGCATGCTCACATGGCTACTAGGCTTTGCATTAATCACACCCGGTTTGTTCATTGTCTTGATTGCATTACCAGATTGAACAAAGAAGGCTCCGTTGAGCATCAAATCCCCCTCTGATCTCCAATTCCAGGACTTCCACACACTTTCAACTGCATAGTCCCTCTTGGTCACCTACATAAACGTATATAAAGAATGTTCAACTTGTGTTGTGGACCTAATTTAATCTTAATATAAAAATGCTATGATCTCTTTTGTTTGCTACCACAAATATCCAGGTTCCATCCTTGACATAATTAATACTCACTTTTAAGCAAGAATTTCTTAGATTTTAATTAAATTCATCCCCAAACTGTATTTTGGTGCAGTAATGGCCCTTCATTAGGGTCATTAATTACTAGAAGGAAGTGTACCTCTTTGCATGCTGGATCAGAAGGAGCAATAAACCGGTTACCCTGGCTAATGATAGTAGGATGTTGGCTGCCACCAATAGCATACATTTCCCAGTGAGTATAGTCATTGTTTACAACGTGCACAAACCCCCATCGAACCCTCGGCATTCTTTGCACTAATCCACGATCAAAGTGGTTGAAAGCAACAGTTATTTGCATCACTGAATCGCCAGAATAACTATCGCTTGCACCCAACAACATTACCTACGAAATAAATTTGTGTATTTGCAAATTACACCTTCTTTATGCTAAATTGTAATATACAACACATTAAATTATTGTCATTTTTCTGCCAAAAATAGGATCCTCCAATCCATAACACATGGTTATACAGTAAAAGGATTAGCATTGGCGGTTGGTAATTGTCAAAGAATCATCTCAACCTAATAGTTCAATATATAATTTGTATGGGATGGTGAGATTTGAGCTTGTAACCGCTTAGTCATCAATGTTTTGATACCATATCAAACAATCATCTTAATTAAATAGGTTAAGCTGTTAGATGAGATTTCAAGATGTAATTTATATTATTTTTTACAACAGTGAACAAGGTATGAAAGTTGAATTTTTTGCTACCACAAAAATAATAATGGAGATTCTCACTCAACATTTAATTAGTTTAATTGGGTTAATTTCATAAAAAGAAAAAGAAAATGGATACGTACATCATTATGTTTGGTGAAGTGGCAATTAGATATGGTGATGGCATTGGATCCCATTACGGCATCAATGAGGCCATCTTCGCAATTAGACATGGAGATATGATCAATCCAAATATCTGTTGACCCAAATATTGAAATCCCATCTCCATCGCTCCGAGAACGAAAGCCATAATGATCCACCGAGTCTCTGATCATCCCACCATTTCCAGCTTTAGCACCATGAATGTGGATCCCATGGATGATCACATTTCTCACAAACTGTAGAGTAATTTGAGCACCGTCGTAAATGTGCACATTAGCACCGCGCCCATCAATAGTCTTATTTGATGCCACCATTAGTTCTTCACTTAGCCTAATAGCCATATCATGAGCAAATATAATCCAAAGCGGTTCGTTCTGAATCACTCCATAGCGCAATGTTCCTGGTTTAGGATTCACCATGTCGTTGTCTGACGGGTCTGTTACCCGGTAGTATTTTCCATGCATGCCTCCTATGGTTTTGCTTCCAAACCCTAGAGCACAACCTCCCAGCTTCTTGCGGTTTTTAGCCCAGTTTTTATCACATCTCCAGCATTGGTCGATAGGATTTGTTGCTAGGCATGCCCCTTTGTATTTTCCTAGATTCCTTCTTGTGCTATTGCCACCTTCCAATGACCTAAATAAAGAACATGTACAATATTTACACTTACAATCAACATTTTCACAAAGAGACGTTGCTTTCACAATTATTAATGTTTAACATAAACTTACTTGTGCACTTCATCGTTGAAATGTTCAGCGACTTTCTCTGGATTTGGTTCGTAGGCCTCGAGGGAAGCCTCCTTGGCCTCTTCAGCTCGCTTTTTCCATTACTCGTCGAAATTCGCAATGCCGGCCTTTGGAGTTGAAGTTTGCATGGCTAATGCAAAGAAAACTACCAACATGTAATTTTTAACAGCTCCCATAGCTTTCTCAGCTAATTTCTTCTCTCCTTCAACCTATCTCTCGCAACCCTCTCTTTTTTCGTCTCTGATCTATTCTTGTCGATTATTTCACAAGTTTAGGTTTAGGATTGAAGCTTAAACGATTAATATTTACAAGGGAGAAGCTAAGGTATATATTCTGCTCGGCCCTTTCCGTTTTTAGTGATTTTAAACTTGGTTCTCCTTTGTTTGTATTGTGCGGTAAAGGGTAGAAAATCTAAGGTCCTAGTGAGTGGATATCGGAGCCAGATACCCAAATGAAGAAGATTGTAAAATTAGACTCAGAGAGGGAAGGGAGGGGAGCCACTAACTACACAATAACGGTAAACTTCTCTTCTTTCTTTCCATATATTCAAGACAAATTACGTTTTAAAGGGCATTTTCTTTTTGTCTTGAACCTGGTGTCAACCCGTCACCGAGAATGGCCTATGTTCCAAGAACCAATGCTACCATCAGAACCTACCACTGAAACGATGCCTGCTGCTGATAATGCGGCTCTTGTTCAAAATGCACCTGCTGGTGTGGCTGAAGCTGCGAATAATGCTCCGGTTTTTTCTTTTTATTTTTATGCTAATAACCAAAGCTTTTAAGCAGGTGAGGGCTGGTATCGTACTAGCGAGGAGGACAAGGGCTCACTCTCTGTTCAACAGAAAGGGAATCCTATTAGGGAAAACTTGCCTTATCTCACTGCTTTCACCGGCTAACCCTACATATATAGCTTTACCAGTAGAGAGAAGGAGCACCCTTACTTTGCTGTGATGAAACAACTTTCTTTACACTTGATGGCTTGGAATACGATTATACGTCTAGATGGGGGCATTTCAGGTCTTTTAGAAATATCATTGATCAAAGTAAACTCACAAAAATAATTGTTGGAGTCCTCCTAAGAGTACATCCTGATTTTCAGAACAAATTTGCTCAAGGCTGTAATTGTCATTTCATATAGAGCCCAATTATATGTACACGTGACTAAACGAAAAATGCAACCCTCAGAGTTCCTAGCAAAGCATACACTATCAAGCAAAATTAAATGAATCTCACTATCATTGAATTCTTTAAAGGCCACAGTATCAAGCAAAGCTTTGGCGTCCCTTTCAATTATAACTTTTGGAAAACCTTCCTACAACCCAAGTCGAACAGCCTCCTGCATGGTAGAGCTTCATATGTTTGGGGTTCCCAACCGTTGGAGCAGCAGAAAACTCTAGCACAAACAATTCCACAAAGACAGTTAATTCCTTCAGACTACCCTAATCTTACCTCTCAGATTATATATTGTTTGAAAGTGCTATCACAATTCAATTCAATATCACCCTGAGGTTGCTTTCCAACTAGATTGATCCTACATCACAGAAACCCTACCATTCTTCTACAGTTTATCTGGTTGAATAGCGATGGAGCTACAAAAATCATGAGGAATATTCTAGAAGGAATATTCCTAAAGATCCTTGCAGATCATTCGTAGTATGTTCAACGACCTTCATTTTCAGACTATATTAGCCTCCTCTTGAATGTATATCTTCAGGGGTTGTAAATCTTTTCTTGAATGAATACCTACACAAAGTCTCTTAGAGACCACTGGGGATATTGTTGGGGGACCCTCCAAAAATCAAGTCAGTACGAGGTATTTTGTATGGTAAAAAGAGATTAATGAAGGTATTAATGAGCTTTTATGAAGATAGAAAAGAAGATGGAGAAGATGTAGATGTAAAGGAAGAAGAGAATGAATGTGTTTATGTCTAAGAGCATAAGGTTTTCGAACCCCTTTTTTGTGTACTCAAGCTTCTTTTATATTACTTGTCTTGACTGGTTTCATACGATATGTGAGGGGTAGAGATGTAATCTCATAATGATAGAATAATATTATTATATTGTTGATGCTATCACATCTAATTAATACAAGCATAGGCTACTTGTTCATAATTAATGAGATATGATAGGTATCATAGTCACTAGCCTCGACCCAGAATAGGGGAGGATTAGAGTAGGGTCACTTTTTAGCTATACACTGAACCCAAAAATAGTTGGGCGTGGATATGCCTCAGCCCAATAGAAGTTGGGCATGGACTCGTCCTGACCCAACTTAGAGTTGGATGTAGAGGCGTCATGGCCCAACTTAGAGTTGGGCGACAACATACTCCGATCCAGTACAAGATTGGGTATGGAGAAATCATAATTCAATTTTGGGTTCAGGTTTTCATGTGATAGTCTTTAAATGTGGGAGGTTTTTAGAAAACCATGACCCATTAAATAGTATCAAAACAAAACTAGATTCTAACAATTGCATCCACTAACCATGTTTTATGCTGGAATACTACGTCATTCCATATTTGCCATAAAATAAAACAAGGTAATTCTTTTATGCACTCACTGTTATCATCCTCACAAAAAAGTTGAGAGAGATTCCCCCACCAAGTTGCAAGGTTTTCACAACTAATAGCATTAAAATGAAGCTGGAAAGGAGATTGAATCCAAAGCTGGTGAGCTTTATGTGATGTAGGGATTTTCTTTAATGCATAATCTTGTATGAACAAAAATAATTTTTTATTCGACCGTTTCATCGGGCTAAAAGTTTTCTAAAAAAATTTAGAAGCTCTCTTTTTAATAGGGTTAAAGTTTCATAGTAATCGAAGTTTGGAAAATCCTTCAAATAATTAGGTCTATAACTTATTGTTAAGGATTTACTATATTGTTTAAGTTTAAGAGTCTTTTATTATTTTTCTACCTTTGTTTAGTTCTTTTTTCTAGTATATAAGGAACCTATAAGAGCTCTAATAGGAAGTTTTGATTAGAATATTTATGGTAAAATATTTAGTAATAAAATGTTAAGTTAGGGTTTATGGTGTGACTTTATTCAACACAATTTTGTGTTGCTTGTTCTTGCTATCTTTATTTTGTTGTTTCTATCTGTATCAATTAAAATTTGAGCCCGACGACACTTGATTATTTGTTTGTTGTGTGTTGCTAAAGAACCATGGCTGAAAGAAATTGTAAAGTAGAACATATTTGGATAATAGGGGATGATGTGGTTCCCTCCTGGGAGAAAAATATTTAAAAGATAGTAATAAAGGATATATAGATACAATTCATAGAGTTAATTTGATAATTGGTAGAGCAGATCCAAAAAGAACAGGAGGAGAGTGGCCATGAGTCGTTGGCTAGTACCGAGAACTCGTTCTAGAGGAATGATAGAAGGAGACAACCTCTTGATTTGAAGGATTATCATGGAAATTTAGGATTTCGATTAAAGATTTATGATTTCACAAGAACTTTGCAAGCATAAAAATTCGTTAATTGAATGAATGAGGTTGAAATAGTTTTTTAGTAAAACAAAATCTAGAGAAGATAAAAGTGAAGTTTATCATGATTAGACTGAAAGGGGGAGCTTTTTTTTGGCAGGATAAATTAAAGCGATCTCAGGAAAAATAAGGAAAACATAAGATAAATGATTAGAAGAAGATGAAGTAGAAGATTAATTAACACTTTCTTCCATTCAAGTACACTCAAACTTTATGCCAATGACTCCATGCATCAAATTAAGATGGGAAAACTGTTGAGGAATACATTGATGATTTTTACTAACTAGTAGCTAGCAATGATCTGCTCAAAATGGAAGAGCAATTGGTTTTTAGACACCTAAATGAATCATGATAGTTTATCTAAGATGTGTTATGTTTGCAATCTTTATGGACAAATTTAAAAGCCTATTAGAGGGAATTGACTATGGACAAACAACATGTTGTTCGGGTAAATAATAGAGAGGCGCATACTAGCAAAAAAAAAATCTCTTGTTTAGCCTTAATCAATAGATAATCAAACTATATGTCAGGATTCGAGTTTTGGATCTAGTTTTAAATTTTGATGTTTCAAATATGATGAGTTAATGCATTAAATTTCTGAGTGCCATAAGTTAAAAAGTCATTTATATAAAAGTCTATTGGTAAAAGAACCTAATGAGAAAGTGTGTGATCCTATTTATGATGATTTAGATAGTAGTGAGAAGATCTTGTAAAGTGATGGCGATGCTACTTTAGTCATTCAAAAAAGTTTACTTGTAAAAGTGATTTAGAAAAGGATTGTCTACGCACTAGTCCTTTTTATTCAACTTGTATCATTACGTACATGGTATGTAATATGATCATTGATAGTGATACGTAGCTATGAACATATGGTATTGACTGAGGCATTAGAGATGTTGTAGCTTAGATAAAAAAAAAAAAAAAAACTCCAAGCCCTATGGACTGAACTAGTTAAGTCAAGATAACATGAAAATCATTGACAAACACTACTTTATTTTTATTTGCTATAGTCAAAAGATATTTGATAGTAGTTTGTGTGATATGGTTTTTATGGATGCATATCATTTACTATTAGGTAGGCCAAGGCAACATAACAAGGTATGGTGCATAATAAGCCATTCACAACTTGTGTTTTAGGAGTTGATTATTGGCATACTTGACCTAAGTTAGTTAATTATAAATTCCCTGCACGCTAACGGGTCAATATAACTTAAAGGGGCTAACATTGGTTTTCTTGGTTGACAATAATGACAATGTTGGGTAGATGGATGACCAAAACATAGGGACATGTTCTTTCCAAATGAGGAAAACGGATGCATCTTAACATGTAATACTATATTAATAAAAAAACTTTTGATTTGACTATTGAGTACGTCTAAAACTTTGCTTGAAGTTTTTAAAAGCTCTATATTTTCTATAAGGTTAACATTTTATCGTAATCAAAGATCAAGAAGACCTTCAAATAAGGTTTAGAAATTACTGTTTTGCATTTACTTTATTTTTCTAGTTGAATTAGGATTCATTTTCTTATTTGGGTTAGAACTATTTTATTATTACTTTTTCATATTTGCTTTGGATTTGTTTCCTAGTATATAAGTAACATATAAAATCTCTATAGGAAGTTTTGAATAAAATATTTATGTAGTGAAATATTCAATAATTAGATTTTATGATGGAGTAGAGATGTTGAAGATTAATTATTCCAACTTTATAAATTAATCTTGTTAGTTGTGAGCTGTATTTAATTCAACCTACCCAAGACTCCATAGCCAAACACGTGCCCCACTAAAATTGTCTAACTCATCTTATCACTCTTATGCATTAATGAGATGGAGATATAATAGGTCATGAGAGATTTTTATACACCTAAAGGTGTAGAGGGAGTAGGATTTGAGTTAAGAATGACTTGGGTTAGTGAAAAAATCTCAAGGTTTTGCATACGGTCCTGAAAAATCAAGATTGGAGGGTTGGAGTGATCAAGTCATGTGGTTGAGCCCAAGAGGTACCAAAACAAGCATAGGCACGTTATCTTAGCACCATATGGCCCCAACTGTTGACCTAGTCCTAATTGCCTGGGCTCAGGCATAACATTTAACGGTGGGCTCTAAATTACCATCCACCCCCTAGGTTTTTGGCAATTTGGCAATTTTGATTTTCCATGCAATAACAAACACAATCTTTTATGAAATGGTTATGATAAATGAAAATCAACTTGAACCTTTAGTTTTCTTACCGATGATGGAGAATCCTTTTTCACCTTGAACAGTTTCTGCACGTTATATGTTTGGCCCGTATCAATAAATCAACTGCCCTAAATAAATAAATAAAAGTTAAGTAGGATGAGCTTGAAGAACATTCAATGCTTGCCACAACTTTTACAAGGGATAATGTATTTTCATGGACATGGGAACAGGCTGTTGATGCAGTTCTACTACCATGACTCAGGTCTGTACTGCCTACCATCACCATACATTTGCATGCATGCTTAATTTTCAAACTATGCAGACCATTATGTCTTAAACAATGCAGATTTCGTCAGTTGTGGTCAAGTATAGAAGTTACTTGGTAATTCATTCTGAGCAATAATCACATTATTCCCAACAAGATGTATAGGGAGAGCTTCGCAAATCATCAACCGAAGTAGCTCATCACTTTGTTAATGCATCTGAATGAACCTGCTCCATTTATATCTCCAACCTTTTTATCAGGCATTGACTAGCTATAATATTTATTAGATCTCTTGAAATTTCAGTTATAATTTTTCTTAAGATACTTGTTCCTTTAACCATTTATAATAGTTGTTCTTTGATTGGAACTCGCGTGTAGATAAAAATTTCAAAGAAATCGTCTGAGTCATGTTTGCATCATGTTTGAAAAAAGGAACCTATTTGTTCTTTGATTGGAACTCCTGTGCAAGTAAAATTCTAAAGAGCTTGTGTGCAGGGGTGTGCACCATGTTTGAAAAAGAAACCTCTAAGTACATAGAGGTAAACTATGGGGAAACCCTTAATGTTTTTTTTCTTCTAATAGGTGAAGAAACCTATGGAGGAGGAGCTTGTACTTAGACAATTTCTAAGTGCATATATGAACAATTGAGACAGGTCTAAACCTAATAAGAAGTCTGATCGCGTAAGATTAGAAAAACAACTCAAAAAGGCTTATAATTTTTTATCCAACCGTTGGATTATGCTTAAATTTTTATAGGATATTCAAAAGGTCATTTCCCTTATAATAACTACCGTGTCATTACGTGTATTGTCAAATCTTTAGATATAGAAAATATCGCAATGGAACCTTGATTTTACTAGTTTTTGTGATTTTTCTTATTATTTTTGGATTTCATGCTATTTTCATAAATTTGCAAACTTAGGGCTCACATCTGCAACCCTTTTGGCCTATAAAATAATATTGTGTTCTTTGTTGAACTACTATCTTTAGCTTTTCCATTCATTAAGAACCCAATGAAGGTGATGCTATTGCACCATAAATACTAAGTCAATTCCTTTCTTGGAGAGTTATTGTATTTTCTTAAGAGCTAAAGGTTTGTGGCCTCTCTAGAGATAACATGAGGGCATAAGAGCCTCCTACTACAGATAGATCAAACCTAAAAATAGGAGATTCAAGATCATCCCTGGAGATATCATCAGATATGAGAGCCTATTTAAAGAATTGTGTTAGTTCTCCTGGGTCCAGTTAGCCTTGGTGGTATATACTTGTCCATAAAACGAGGGTCTTGTTGCTTTTTTGAGGTTGACCATCTCAAGATGTCATGAAAGATAAATCAATCGCACTATAGGATACTCCTTCTAAGGAGATTGTGTTATCGCACTAAGAAGAAACCCTTTTAAGGAGATTGTGCAATTGCCCTAGAGAGAACCTCTTCTAAGAAGATTATGCAATCGCATTAGGAAGAACCTTTTCCAAAGAGATTATACAATCATGCTAGAGGGAACCCCTTCCAAGAAGATTATGCAAACGCACTAAGGAGAACCCCTTCCAAGAGGTTATGCAAGATTTTAGAAGCCCCTTTTAAAGATCTGTATATAAGAAATGTATGTTAGAGAAACAATTATTTTAATTTGTTAGACTTTAAGAATCCATTTAATCCATCCTTTGAAAAGTGGTGCTATTACACTAGAGAGAACCCTTTCCAAGGAGATTATGCAATCGCACTAGGGAGAACCTCTTACAAGGATGGGGATGCCACGAGTGCACAGACTTGTAGGGGTGACAAGGTCGGATTCTACCCCTGGGCAACCAACATGATATGTGTACAAACTTGCTCTTGGTTGACGGGTTATTAGAGTTTAAATGGGTATAAGTGTCTGCTGTGGTAAGGAGGTCTGTCACACATTCTATTCTAGAAGTTTTTTGATGAGCTTTTGTTTTTCATTAGAGCCCCTCAAATCCTAATGACACCTTTTATGTGTACAAGTCACCATTAAAGTAGTTTAGGGCATAGCCTTGACGGATAGCCATGGAGTATAGCTGCGAGCGTAGTCATCAACATAGCCGTAGATGTAACCGTGGGCGCCACCAGGGATATAGCGATGTATAGCCACTAGCATAGACATACGGAGCCGTGAGTGTGACCACTAGCGTAGCCACATGAGGCGTAACCTAGGCACAGCCGCTGGCTTAGCCATTGACGTAGCCATATATGTAGCTGCTAACTTATTTTTTGTTGCGTTGGGGTTTCGTCAGTCATGGAAAGAGCTTTTAAGAAATAAGAATGAACTAGATTTTTGTTATGTTCCCACAAACGATGTGAATTGATGATGTTCCAAAAAAACCAAGTAGCTTGGGGGGGAAGACTTATATCTTGGATAATTAGTTAATCTCTTGGTTTTGGAAATATATTCATTTCTTTTCACCCAAGGTGGCTGGTGCTTGATACTTGCAAAAATATCCTCTTTGGTGAATCTATAGTCTCTTCGATGATAAATTCAGAGATGTTTTGAGAGAAAATACAATAATATTATAATGAGATACCCTGGAAATAAATATGTAATAGAGAATAACGATTCTGAACTTTTTGTTTAAAGGATTCATGGTCTATTTATAGCTTTGACAATTAAATATTTTGAAAGTATTTTTATGTGTATATTGTTAATGGTCTTTAAAGTTTTAGACTTATAATAAATCTCTTATTTTTCGCTATCGTATACATTACATTTCAGGGCCAATTTGCATGGTCATATGGTGATTATCAATGGCCCTCTCGTACCATTAAGCAAGACTCCCATAACTAGCTTGACTATGGCTCATGGTGAAACTTCTCACAACTAGATTGACCTCGTTAATTTGTAGGACATGTTCAAGAACTTAAATGACATGTCTGTTTGGGCTTTTTTCCATGCTTAGGTAATCTAATAGATAAAAACAAAATCCAAACTGGCTTTAGAATCTAGCTAATTAAATGTTAAATTCTCGTTTGATGATAACTTGGATCCTCAGTGCCTCCTGGTAGTTGCTGAAGAAACTGTCCCCCACTAATCAATGTCATAGAAAATACAAACGACATTCCTAAACAGAGAAATTGTTGCAATAATTTTGTAAGTTAATCTTCACCAATAGAGTTACAAAGATATTCGAGTTACTTAACAACATAAAATGTTGAAATTTCCTTTCTAAATTAAACCTATATTTTTGAAAAACAGCTAGTGTTCGGTTTTGAACTCGTTCACTTAGCTAGCTAGTTGTATATACAAATACTAGGTAGTGAGGTACATAGACTAAAAAGGTCTACCTCTAACGCAATCAAGAGCACCCGAGAAGCGTGTAAGGCTGCTCACACATCTATTTGTTCAAATGTCCTATTACCGTATTGAGTTCAGAGTTTAAAATTTATGATATGGGCAATGCCCATTATTTTTTGGGGGTTGAAGTCACTCCCACCAGTATGGGCCTCATGCTTAGCCAACTTGTATGTTCTCGATATCCTCTGCTGTGCTAATATGTCGTCATATAAACTTGTTGATACACCAGCCTTTGTTTCCAAGATTGACCTGCGGTCTAATGAGTTATTTTTAGATCCCACTCGCTTTTGACAAATTGTTAATGCTTTTAAGTATCTCACTTTTATTAGACTTGACAATGTTATGCTGTAAATAAGGTCTGCCAATTTATGCATGCTCTTATTGAGTGCCATTGGGCTGTTGTTAAATGTATACTGAAATACTTGAAAGGTATATCTTTTTTTAGCCTCCACCTTGCTCGTGGCTCCTCTTTATCATTTCATGATTCTACTGATGCCGATTGGACGGGGAGTATTGATGATCAAAAATCTATTGGTGGATATATTATTTTTTTGGCACCATTACCATTTCATGGAAATCTGAGAAGCAACACACTGTTGCTCGCTCCTCTACTAAAGTGAAATTTAAGGATTTGGCTGATGGTACCACTGAGGTTCTTTGGCGTCACTATCTTTTGTAAGATTTATGATTCTCTCTTAGTTCTGTTACTAGTATCTGGTGCGATAATTTGGTTGCTACTTATCTGTTTGCTAATCTATTTTTTCATGCTCGTACAAAGTATGTTGAAGTTAATTATCACTTTGTTCATGATCGAGTTGCTAAAAATAGGATTTAGATTCGTTTAATCTCTTTTAAAAACCAATTAGCTGATGTTCTTACAAAGCCACTCCCTCACTCTGCTTTTGTGTATTTACGTTCCAAGCTTTATATGGATAACCCACCTTCAGCTTGAGGAGGCATGTTATTAAATGTGTTGTAAATACATTTATCCTGTGTAGTATGCTACACCATAACACATGTATATTGCCTTAGTCATATAAATAGAAAAGGTGGCTAACTGATTATGTAAGCCTCCTAATTAACACAAACTCTGCTTCAACTGGTTGTAACAGTCTTTTGGCAAGTGGAGACATGAAGGAATAAAATTAAGTGTTTTGAGAGACTTTTTTATATTTATAGTGTTATTGGTTTTTGAGGGTTTTGACATGTAAAAAACTCCTTATCCTTCACTCTCATCTGCGATAAATGATATTAGAGCTCAACAATCCTTGGTTGTTATTTTGTTTTGCTATGTGCTATAGAACAACCATGGCTATAAGATGTTGCAGAACATGATATGCTTATATAGAAGGGGATGCGAAGATTCCTTGTTTCTCTTAGTGTGTTGTTTTTGCCTACATTAGTTGCTGTCATTTGAAACCCTAATGGTAGGATCCATGATGAGGTGGTCCACGCTAATGTGTCAGGGACCTACAATGTGGTAACTCATGCACATAAGAGATTTTATTTCTTTATATTTTTATTTATTTTTATTTTTTTATTATGATATTCTTTTCCTATTTGAATATAATATTTTTCCTAGTTAATAATTCCTATTCAATATTATTGTGGTTTTCTATATATATATATATATATATATATATATATATAAAGAGAGAGAGAGAGAGAGAGAGAGTTGCAATAGCCTTTTGATAAGTAGTGATATATATAAAGAAATAAAATTAAATATTTTGAAAGTATTTTCATATTTATATTGTTATTGGTCTTTAAAGTTTTAGAATTATAACAAATCGCTTATATTTTGCTCTCGTATGCATTATACTTCAGTTCCAATCTGAATGGTCATATGTCGATTATCAATGGCCCTCCCGTACCATTAAGCAAGATTCTCATAACTAGCTTGACTCTGGCTCAAGGTGTCAAGGTGCTGCTTCTCACAACTAGTTTGACCTCGTTAATTTCTAGGACGTGTTCAGGAACTTAAATGACATGTCTGTTGGGCTCTTTTCCATGCTCAGATAGTCTAATAGATAAAAACAAAAGCCTAACTGGCTTTAAGACCAAGCTAAGTAAATGTTAAATTCACGTTTGATGATAACTTGGATCCCTAGTACCTGTCGGTAGTTGCCGAAGAAACTAATCAATGTCATAGAAAATACAATTGATATTTCTAAATAGAGAAATTATTGCAATAATTATTGTAAATTAATCTTCACCAATAGAGTTACAAAGATATTCAAGTTACTTAACAACAAAAAGCATTCAAATTGTCCTTCTAAATTAAACCTTTATTTTTGAAAAACAACTAGCTAGGGTTTGGTTTTGAACTTGTTCACCTAGCTAGCTAGCTGTATATACACCTACCAGGTAGTAAGGTGCACGGATTAACAAGGTCTACCTTTAACGCAATCGAGAGCACCCGAAAAGCGTGTGAGCATGCTCACATGGCTATCAGGCTTTGCATTAATCACACCCGGTTTGTTCATTGTCTTGATTGCATTACCAGATTGAACAAAGAAGGCTCCGTTGAGCATCAAATCCCCCTCTGATCTCCAATTCCAGGACTTCCACACACTTTCAACTGCATAGTCCCTCTTGGTCACCTACATAAACGTATATAAAGAATGTTCAACTTGTGTAGTGGACCTAATTTAATCTTAATATAAAAATGCTATGATCTCTTTTGTTTGCTACCACAAATATCCAGGTTCCATCCTTGACATAATTAATACTCACTTTTAAGCAAGAATTTCTTAGATTTTAATTAAATTCATCCCAAAACTGTATTTTGGTGCAGTAATGGCCCCTCATTAGGGTCATTAATTACTAGAAGGAGGTGTACCTCTTTGCATGCTCGATCAGAAGGAGCAATAAACCGGTTACCCTGGCTAATGATAGTAGGATGTTGGCTGCCACCAATAGCATACATTTCCCAGTGAGTATAGTCATTGTTTACAACGTGCACAAACCCCCATCGGACCCTCGGCATTCTTTGCACTAATCCACGACCAAAGTGGTTGAAAGCAACAGTTATTTGCATCACTGAATCGCCAGAATAACTATCGCTTGCACCCAACAACATTACCTGCGAAACAAATTTGTGTATTTGCAAATTACACCTTCTTTATGCTAAGTTGTAACAGACAACACATTAATAGTCAATATCTCTATTAATTATTGTCATTTTTGTGCCAAAAATAGGATCCTCCAATCCATAATACATGGTTATACAGTAAGAGGATTAGCATTGGCGGTCGGTAGTTGTCAAAGAATCATCTCAACCTAATAGTTCAAGATATAATTTATATGGGATGGTGAGATTCGACCTTGTAACCGCTTGGTCATCAAGGTTTTGATACCATATCAAACAATCTCTCAATCAAATAGGTTAAGTTGTTAGATGAGATTTCAAGATATAATTTATATTATTTTCTAACATCAAGTTGAATTATTTTGCTACCATAAAAATAATAATGGATATTCTCACTCAACATTTAATTAGTTTAATTGGGTTAATTTCATAAAAAGAAAAAGAAAATGGATACGTACATCATTATGTTTGGTGAAGTGGCAATTAGATATGGTGATGGCATTGGATCCCATTACGGCATCAATGAGGCCATCTTCGCAATTAGACATGGAGATATGATCAATCCAAATATCTGTTGACCCAAATATTGAAATCCCATCTCCATCGCTCCGAGAACGAAAGCCATAATGATCTACCGAGTCTCTGATCATCCCACCATTTCCAGCTTTAGCACCATGAATGTGGATCCCATGGATGATCACATTTCTCACAAACTGTAGAGTAATTTGAGCACCGTTGTAAATGTGCACATTAGCACCGCGCCCATCAATAGTCTTATTTGATGCCACCATTAGTTCTTCACTTAGCCTAATAGCCATATCATGAGCAAATATAATCCAAAGCGGTTCGTTCTGAATCACTCCATAGCGCAATGTTCCTGGTTTAGGATTCACCATGTCGTTGTCTGACGGGTCTGTTACCCGGTAGTATTTTCCATGCATGCCTCCTATGGTTTTGCGTCCAAACCCTAGAGCACAACCTCCCAGCTTCTTGCGGTTTTTAGCCCAGTTTTTATCACATCTCCAGCATTGGTCGATAGGATTTGTTGCTAGGCATGCCCCTTTGTATTTTCCTAGATTCCTTCTTGTGCTATTGCCACCTTCCAATGACCTAAATAAAGAACATGTACAATATTTACACTTATAATCAACATTTTCACAAAGAGACGTTGCTTTCACAATTATTAATGTTTAACATAAACTTACTTGTGCACTTCATCGTTGAAATGTTCAGCGACTTTCTCTGGATTTGGTTCGTAGGCCTCGAGGGAAGCCTCCTTGGCCTCTTCAGCTCGCTTTTTCCAGTACTCGTCGAAATTCGCAATGCCGGCCTTTGGAGTTGAAGTTTGCATGGCTAATGCAAAGAAAACTACCAACATGTAATTTTTAACAGCTCCCATAGCTTTCTCAGCTAATTTCTTCTCTCCTTCAACCTATCTCTCGCAACCCTCTCTTTTTTCGTCTCTGATCTATTGTTGTCGATTATTTCACAAGTTTAGGTTTAGGATTGAAGCTTAAACGATTAATATTTACAAGGGAGAAGCTAAGGTATATATTCTGCTCGGCCCTTTCCGTTTTTAGTGATTTTAAACTTGGTTCTCCTTTGTTTGTATTGTGCGGTAAAGGGTAGAAAATCTAAGGTCCTAGTGAGTGGATATCGGAGCCAGATACCCAAATGAAGAAGATAGTAAAATTAGACTCAGAGAGGGAAGGGAGGGGAGCCACTAACTACACCATAACGGTCAACTTCTCTTCTTCCTTTCCATATATTCAAGACAAATTACGTTTTAAAGGGCTTTTTTTTTTTTTGGTGTAAGATGGAAATATCATTGATCAAAGTAAACTCACAAAAATAATTGTTGGAGTCCTCCTAAGAGTACATCCTGATTTTCAGAACAAATTTGCTGAAGGCTGTAAATGTCATTTCATATAGAACCCAATTATATGTACACGTGACTAAACGAAAAATGCAACCCTCGGAGTTCCTAGCCAAGCATACACTATCAAGCAAAATTAAATGAATCTCACTATCATAGAATTCTTTAAAGGCCACAGTATCAAGCAAAGCTTTGGCGTCCCTTTCAATTATAAATTTTGGAAAACCTTCCTACAACCCAAGTCGAACAGCCTCCTGCATGGTAGAGCTATTTTTGGGGTTCCAAACCGTTGGAGCAGCAGAAAACTCTAGCACAAACAATTCTGCAAAGACAGTTAATTCCTTCAGACTACCCTAATCTTACCTCTCAGATTATATATTGTTTGAAAGTGCTATCACAATTGAATTCAATATCACCATGAGGTTGCTTTCCAACTAGATTGATCCTACATCACAAAAACCATTCTTCTGCAGTTTATCTGGTTGAATAGTGATGGAGCTACAAAAATCACAGGGAATATTCTAGAAGGAATATTCCTAAAGATCCTTGCAGATTATTCATAGTATGTTCTACAACCTTTACTTTCAGACTATATCGGCCTCCTCTTGAATGTATATCTTCAGGGGTTGTAAATCTTTTCTTGAATGAATACTTGCACAAAGTCCCTTAGAGACCACTGAGGATATTTTTGGGGGACCCTCCAAAAATCAAGTCAGTACGAGATATTTTGTATGGTAAAAAGACATTAATGAAGGTATTAATGAGCTTTTATGAAGATAGAAAAGAAGAAAAAGATGAAGAAGATGTAGATGTAAAGGACGAAGATAATGAATGTGTTTATGTCTAAGAGCATAAGGTTTTCGAACCCCTTTCAGTGTGCTCAAGCTTCTTTTATATTACTTGCCTTGATTGGTTTCATACGATATGCACACCAGAAAATCGATAAATATAAACAGAAATATCGAGTGAATATTCCTGTCGGTAAATTTCTGAGGGATTTTACCGACATAAATATTCTCTTGGTATATACCGAGGGAATTACAGTGGGAAAAAAAATTAAAACAAAGCAAAAAAATGATGACGTGTTATTTTTACCTACAGAATTACCGACGGAATTTATTCTATCAGTACAATCTGTCGGTAATTCGTTGGTAAACTGGAAAACACTGTTCATCATGTCAATTACAAAGGGAATCACCGACGGAATTTTCCGTCGATATTTTCCAGAGAGCTCCAGAACTGCTTACTTTCCAATTGCACTGTTAATTGTTGTTCTTTACAGACAAAATCATCAATGGATTGAAAAGTTGTTAGTGTTATTTGACGGTTTTTTGAAAAAAATCAAGTAATTTAAAATTTTTATTTAAATATTACAGACAGAATCACTGACGGATTGACAATCGTCGGTGATTGTTGGTGGTTTCTGAAAACTTTTTATGAAATTAAAAATTTAAATTAAATATTACCGATGAAATTACTGATGAAATAATTAAAAATTATTAATATTCAATTTTCTGTCGATAAATCTTTAATTAACATGCCCCAATAAGAAGCCTGAATCCCCTTGTTTCACAAGAGATAAACTCATTTCTTCTTCTTCTTCTTCTTCTTCACTATATGTAAAAAAAATTAATATTTATTTCTTTCTCTTCTGTTCTCTTCTCATCTCCTTCTCTTTTCCTCCATGCTCGGGCATTTTTTTTTAATTAATATGCTTTACGAAAAAAATTTTCTCTCCTTGGCTTCACTTGCAACTACATTAAGGTAAGATTTTTCTTTTTTCTTTGCTTTTCATGATTTTTTTCACTATATTTGTTTTTTATATTATTTTTAATTTTTTTTGTTCTTAATAATTGTATCAATGTTGCTGTGAGATTTTATTTTATATATTTTAGTTGATCAATTTTTAGTTGATTTATTTATAGGATTTTTAAATTTTTAGCAATTGCAACTTTATTTTTTTCATTTGAAATTTTTTAGTTGAATTTATTTCTTCATTTTATTTATTTGTTGCTAATTTATTTGTGTTGATTTTCTTATTCTTTGTCCAAGCATTTTGAGTATATATTTTAGAGTGTTGATTTAGGTTAATATAATTATTTTATAATTTTATAAAATGAATTTTTTAAAAATGTTTTTAAATAATTACCAATGGAATTACTGACAAAAATTCCGTTGGTAATAAAAAATATTATTACCGGCGCGTCTGTTCCGTTAGCAAATTCATCACTAATATTTTTTTTTTTACCAACGGATTTATCGACACACAAAAAATTACTAATGAAAGATTTATCGACAAAGCATTTCCGTCTGTGATTTCGTTGGTAAATTAATATTGACAGAATATGTGTTTTACGCCGATGGAAAATTTTTATCGGTAAAACTATTAAATCTTGTTGTGATGTGAGGGGTAGAGATGTAATCTAATAATGATAGAATATTATTATTATATTATTGATGCTATCACATCTAATTAATATAAGCATTGGCTGCTTGTTCATAATTAATGAGGTATGATAGGTACCATAGTCACTAGCCTCGACCTAGAATAAGGGAGGATTAGAGCAGAGTCACTTTTCAGCTATACGCTGAACCCAATAGGAGTTGGGGTCAGCTGTACGCCAAACCGAATAGGAGTTGGGGTCAGCTGTATGCTAAGCCCAAATGGAATTGGGTTCAGCTGTATGCTAAACCCAAAAATAGTTGGGCACGGATATGCCTAAGGCCAACTAAAGTTGGGCGTGGACTCGTCCTGACCCAACTTAGAGTTGGATGTAGAGGTGTTGTGGCCCAACTTAGAGTTGAGCAAGAGCGTATTCCGGTCCAATAAAAGATTGGGTATGGAGAAATCATAATTTAATTTTGGGTTCAGGTTTTTGTGTGATGGTCTTTAAATGTTGGAGGTTTTTAGAAAACCATGACCCATTAAATAGTATCGAAACAAAACTAGATTCTGACAATTGCATCCACTAGCTATGTTTTATGCTGAAATACTACGTCATTCAATAGTGCTATCACAATTGAAAACTCTAGCACAAACAATTCCACAAAGACAGTTAATTCCTTCAGCCTACCCTAATCTTACCTCTCAGATTATATATTGTTTGAAAGTTCTATCACAATTGAATTCAATATCACCCTGAGGTTGCTTTCCAACTAGATTGATCCTACATCACAGAAACCCTACCATTCTTCTGCAGTTTATCTGGTTGAATAGTGATGGAGCTACAAAAATCATGGAGAATATTCTAGAAGGAATATTCCTAAAGATCCTTGCAGATCAGTCGTAGTATGTTCTACAACCTTCACTTTCAGACTATATCGGCCTCCTCTTGAATGTATATCTTCAGGGGTTATAAATCTTTTCTTGAATGAATACTTGCACAAAGTCCCTTAGAGACCACTGAGGATATTTTTGGGGGACCGTCCAAAAATCAAGTCAGTACGAGATATTTTGTATGGTAAAAAGACATTAATGAAGGTATTAATGAGCTTTTATAAAGATAGAAAAGAAGAAGAAGAAGAAGAAGAAGATATAGATGTAAAGGACGAAGATAATGAATGTCTTTATGTCTAAGAGCATAAGGTTTTCGAACCCCTTTTCAGTGTGCTCAAGCTTCTTTTATATTACTTGTCTTGATTGGTTTCATACGATATGCACACCAGAAAATCGATAAATATAAATGGAAATATCGAGTGAATATTCCTGTCGGTAAATTTCTAAGGGATTTTACCGACAGAAATATTCTCTTGGTATATACCGAGGGAATTACAGTGGGAAAAAAATTAAAACAAAGTAAAAAAATGATGACGTGTTATTTTTACCAACGGAATTACCGACGGAATTTATTCCGTCGGTACAATCTGTTGGTAATTTGTTGGTAAACTGGGAAACATTGTTCATCATGTCAATTACAAAGGGAATCACCGACGGAATTTTCCGTCGATATTTTTCAGAGAGCTCCAGAACTGTTCACTTTCCAATTGCACTGTTAATTGTTGTTATTTACAAACAAAATCACCAATGGATTGAAAAATCGTTAGTGTTATTTGGTGGTTTTTTGAAAAAAATCAAGTAATTTAAAATTTTCATTTAAATATTACAGACAGAATTACTGACGGATTGACAATCGTCGGTGATTGTTGGCAATTTCTGAAAACTTTTTACGAAATTGAAATTTAAATTAAATATTACCGATAAAATAATTAAAAATTATTAATATTTAATTATCTATCGATAAATCTGTTGCTAACATACCCCAATAAAAAGCCTGAATCCCCTTGTTTCACAAGAGACAAACTCATTTCTTCTTCTTCTTCTTCTTCTTCTTCTTCACTATATGTAAAAAAATCAATATTTATTTCTTTCTCTTCTTTTCTCTCCTCATCTCCTTCTCTTTTCCTCCATGCTCGGGCATGTTTTCTTTTTCTTTTCTTTTTTAATTAATATGCTTTACGAAAAAAAATTCTCTCCTTGGCTTCACTTGCAACTACATTAAGGTAAGATTTTTCTTTTTTCTTCGCTTTTCATGATTTTTTTCACTATATTTGTTTTTTATATTATTTTTAATTGTTTTTGTTCTTAATAATTGTATCAATGTTGCTGTGAGATTATTTTTTTGTCATATTTTAGTTGATTTATTTATAGGATTTTTAAATTTTTAGCAATTGCAACTTTATTTTTTTCATTTGAATTTTTTTAGTTGAATTTATTTCTTCATTTTATTTATTTGTTGCAAATTTGTTTGAGTTGATTTTCTTATTCTTTTTCCAAGCATTTTGAGTATATATTATAGTGTTGATTTATGTTAAATTAATTATTTTATAATTTTTTAAAATTAATTTTTTAAAAATGTTTTCAAATAATAACCAATGGAATTAATGATGAAAATTTCATCGGTAATTCTGTTGATAAATCCGTTGGTAAAAAAAAATATTATTACTGACGCGTCTGTTCCGTTAGTAAATCCGTCGCTAATATTATTTTTTCTTTTATTATTTTTCTACCTTTGTTTAGTACTTTTTTCTAGTTTATAAGGAACCTATAAGAGCTCTAATAGGAAGTTTTGATTAGAATATTTGTGGTAAAATATTTAGTAATAAAATGTTAAGTTAGGGTTTCTGGTGTGACTTTATTCAACACAATTTTATGCTGCTTATTCTTGCTATCTTTCTTTTGTTGTTTCTATCTTTATCAATTGAAATCTAAGCCTAACAACACTTGATTATTTGCTTGTTATCTGTTGCTAAAGAACCATGGCTGAAAGAAGTTATAAAGTAGAACATATTTGGGCAAGAAGGGATGGGAAGGTTCCTTCTTGGGAGAAAAATATTTAAAAGCTAGTAATAAAGGATATATAGACACAATTCATATAGTTAATTTGATAATTGGTAGAGCACATAAAATAAATAATAAAAAAAACAGGAGGAGAGTGGCCACTAGTCATTGGCTAGTATCGAGAACTCGTTCTAGAGGAATGATAAGAGGAGAGAACCTCTTGATTTGAAGGATTATCATGGAAATTTAGGATTTTGATTAAAGATTTATGATTTCACAAGAACTTTGCAAGTATAAAAATTCATTAACTGAATGAATGAGGTTGAAATCGTTTTTTATTAAAATAAAATCTAGAGAAGATAAAAGTGAAGTTTATCATGATTAGATTGAAAAGGCGAGCTTTTTCTTGGTAGGATAAATTAAAGCGATCTTAGAAAAAATAAGGAAAACATAAGATGAATGATTAGAAGAAGAAGAAGTAGAAGATTAATTAACACCTTCTTCCATTCAAGTACACTCAAACTTTATGCCAATGACTCTATACATCAAGTTGAGAATGGAAAACAGTTGAGGAATACATTGATGCCAATGACCTTCAAATAAGGTTTAGAAGTTACTATTTTGCATTTACTTTATTTTTCTAGTTGAATTAGGATTCATTTTCTTATTTAGGTTAGAACTATTTTATTATTATTTTTTCATATTTGTTTAGGATTTGTTTCCTAGTATATAAGTAACATATAAAAGCTCTAATAGGAAGTTTTGAATAAAATATTTATATAGTGAAATATTCAGTAATTAGATTTTGAATTAGAGTTTGTGGTATAACTAAAGTTATCAATTTCATTATGTTATGGCTGGAATGACTAGTATACCTTGTAGAACTTTAAAAATAGAACAAAAAAGAACAAATTTCATCTCACTTTTAATCTTGAGTCATTCTAAATTTCTCAGGAAAATTCTGGCAAATATATTTTAGTTTCATTTTGTCCATTCTATTCTAGGTTTAAAACCCTTAAAACCATTCAAACCAAACCAAGCCAACCTCATTTGAGGCCCTAGATCAACCTAAAAACCCATGTATAAAAGGATCCCTTTCTTTTCTCTTTGAAATCCTAATCTATAATTTCTTACCTCCTATAACCACCCTTTTTTGGATTCACCCTTAAACCATCTTCCTTTTCTCACAAATTTTCCCACAACCACAATTAACCTTATGGTTTAATATGTATACTTTTTTATTATTAATTTTGAGATCTTGTCATTTCTTTTATTTATCGAGAGTAATATCATCATTTTTATCTTCAATTTCAATTTCAACTACTATCTTCTCATTTGGTTTGCTTTTTTCTTTTCTTTTCTACCCTATTTCATTTTTCTTTTTTTTTCTTGGGATGAATTCGATAAAAGATCTCATCACCGTAGAATTTCTTAAATTCTCATTCTATATGAATTTTACGATTTTCCTTGAAAAAACAACAAAATGAAATGTTGAACTATAGTTAGTTGATTTTGTTATCCAAACTAACAAATCCTTGTGGTCAAGATGTCTAAGGTTAATTAATTATTAGCTAAAACTAAATTGAGAAATAGCTGGGCAAATTAATTTATTTTATGAGGAAAAAAGAGATAGGTGAGAAAATTTGATTAGAAAATAATTGTATTTTATGGAATATTTTTTTTTTCATATCATGGATACACTATTAAATGCAATCCACATATAGGTGGCAACTTTCAAAAGCAAAATAACAGGAGAGAGCCCACCAACTTGAGGTCTCTAATGATCACACACTTAGATGTGGGTTGAGAAATGCAATTGGTAGAATTCAAACAAAGAATATCATCTTCTTTAGTTGACTCTTTATCACTTGACTATTGTTAGTTGAGTTACTAGCTCACTTGCTTCTTCTTTGTTTTTGGAACAAATTGATAAGCCATAATGACTAGTTAATAATTAACTCGTTAAAATTTGATTAAACTATACAAATAATCAAACCTATATAAACTAACTTAATTCTAAATATTTGATTGTTAAAACACTTTTTAGATATCTATTATGTACCTCTCTATAATAATTTTAAGTAACATCATTGGTATTGTTTTTCTAATTTGTGAAAAAATTACAAAAGAATGAGAAAAGTAAATTTTGGTTTGATTTGGTTTGGGTGTAGACCCAACAGTGGTGGGTTGTGTTTGAAAATTGAGAATTGTAAATTTTTGGGTTTTGAGTCAACTTTTGAGTAGACAGTATGGAATTATATTTACTGGTTTATGATTTTAGATTTTTTTAAAATGAAAAGTTTGTAAAACCATTTAACCAGGAGCTTTTTTTTTAATGTAGTCTAAGAATTAGTGTGTCATTATTGTTTATTTCCTTTGAATTTTACCTTTACTATAATAGATAAATATAATTCCATACTATAGCATAGAGATATATATATCTTGAATATGGACTTTTTCATTAATTACCAGATGTTTCTGATTCCATACAAAAGGAATATATGAAACTTTCTAGTTCAATAAAGTATTCTTTTTTTATTATTATTATTTTTAGAAAATTTTGTTAATAACCTATTGCAAGTGTAGTGTTAGACACCTTAAACTTCAATTTTTTAGTCTTGATATGCATAGATTTTTGTTGCATTTTGCATTGGTGCTTTTTTCCTCATGCCTTTCCTTTTTATTTTTCGATGATTTTCGAGTCATTTATATGGATGTGCAAGAATTTGCTAACCATATAGTATAAAGAAATCTAAAAAAAATATTGTAGCATAGAGATATATATTACTCCTTTCTTGATCATAACCATATATGAAGAAAATTCCATATTCAAGATATACAAAAAAAGAAGCATATCTAACATGTTTTTCTTTCATATTTGAACTTTGTAGAAATTTGAGCAAAACAAGAAATACTTTAGATCCCGTTAGCCTCGATAAGATTGACCTATTGAATAATGAGTTTGTGAATAATTTGGGAGATAATTAAGGCACCTTTGTCTACTTTGATTTTAAAAGATGAAGAGATCTGTTTAATAAGGAGCATGAGCTTAATGAAAATGGTCGTCTATTAGAATATCTAAGCCATACTAGTTGCAAAGAAGCCATATTAGTTACAAAGAAGTGCCGAAGGAATCTAAGCCACAAGCAAAAGACTTCAAGGCAAGCCATACCAGGTTTTGTTTCCTCTATTTGATTTAGCGTATTAACATATATTATCCTAAATTTTTGACGTATTACCAAATTTAACAAGCCTAAAAAATCTTAAAAGCCCAAGCATCACACCTAAGCCTAATCTCACCTATGGGCTTAGGCATTGCTTTAGAGCCTAGCGTTAGGTGTTATGCCTGAGCCCAAGTAGTTAGGCCTGGGTCACGCAGTTGGGGTCGTATGGTGCTAAAATAACGTGCCTAGGCTTGTTTGGGTGCCTCTTGGGCTCAACCACATGACCTGATCAGTTTAACCCTCCAATCTTGATTTTTCAAGACCGTATGCAAACCCTTGAGATTTTTTTACTAACCCAAGTCATTCTTAACTCAAATCCTACCTCCCTGCATCTTTAGGTGTATAAAAATCTCTCATGATCTACTATATCTCCTTCTCATTAATACATAAGAGTGATACGATGAGCTAGACAATTTTAGTGGGGCACATGTGTTTGACTATGGAGTCTTGGGTAGGTTGAATGAAATACTGCTTACGACTAACACGATTAATTTATAAAGTTGGAATAATTAATCTCCAGCATCTCCATTCCAGCATAAAGACAAGATTCATAGGGTATAATTAAATATCACTTGAATCACCCAGATATAGGGTTTATAATTTCTTCATCATCTACATATTATTTGTAGAGCTTTCTCTTTGCAAAATATTATTGCATTCTCTCAATAAAGATGTTTGTTTAAACATCTAAGAGTCTTCAAATCCACTAAAGAGGACATGTTGTAGGTACTTGTCTTCCCACGTTAAGTGCACTCATCACTTCCCACATTGCACCTTTAGGTTAATTTTAAGAACTAAGTAATTAACCTATTATCGAACCATAAAAGCTCTATTCCTAACCATTTTAGATTTCAAAACATTATCACCAAATAATGGGTTTTTTTTAATTATCCACTACCAGAAAATTCAACGAATACCAATGGAATTACTGACGGACCTTTTCTGTTGGTATTTTACAGAGATATTTACAGACCAAATTTTTTTCCTCGCTAAAACCCAACATACTGATGAAATATTTCTATTTATATATACCGAGGGAATCCAAAATAGAATATCAAGACTTCTATAAAACCTAATAGTGCAATAACTTGAAAGTTTTTGGATATCTGGGGGATGTGTTAGTGGTTTACATTTAGGATTTTCATGAATGAATATAGGTATAAACCCTGAGAGAAATGGGTGAAGAATTAAAAAAAAAAAATAGGAAAGGATCATCCACGTTATGGTGCCATGCCATTGAACTTCTAATAGGAAGAAAAAAAAATATAAATTAACACTTGGGTATTTAATGAGTGTCTGGAAATGCTGGCCAACTCGTGTTTTTAAAAAATTTAATTTTGTTTTATTAAAAATTAATATTTTTATGCTTTAGATCGTTTTGATGCTCTGATCTCAAAAATAATTTTAAAAAATTAAAATAAATATTATTTTGATGCATTTCAAAAAAAAAAAAAAAACTTTGAAAAATAATTTGACCCACACTTCTAAACAAGCCTTTAGTGTCATGAACAAACATTACTCATATTACTTTCTGAAAAATCGAAGAAAAGTTATAATTAAAAACGGTGAGACAGAAAGAGAGATTAAGCAAGCTCGATTCTTCAACTTCAAGCAGAGGGGGGAAAAAAATAACTACATGAATGTATCGAATTAAAAATTAAGAAGAATTCAAATGGAATTCTACAACTGAGTCATATATATCTATGGTCAAAATTAGATATGCACGTTATAAAAGGCAATGCTAAATGAATGCCCAGGTATTCCCCGGGAAAGAAAAGGGTGGTGTTTGACGCAAGGAAAGCAAAGAAGAGTCCTTTCCTATCTTTCTTGTAATCACGTAAATACATAGATTGAGCGCCGCCTGAACTTGAACCCTCTAACAGGAAAAGTTTGGAATAACATATGAACAATCCTACAAGAAAAGCTGTACGAGTGTGTGTATATATATATAGGAGATAACAAGTTTATTATATATACAACCCTACGTTTATAAATCATCAAGCAAGCTAGCTAGCCCTACTTGCATCTCTTTATAATTAAATTAAGTTGATTAATTTAATTTGGTGTCTTCGTACCCGATCATCTCAATCAATGGCAAATAATGGAGGAATGAGATCAGGAGGGGTTGCAGACCGGACACGGTCGCGTAGCCACGTTGTTGAAGAGTGTGTGCCTTCTTCGGCTTGGACGGAGGACTCCAATGGCCATTATCTTCTTGTTGATCTTCCTGGTATCTCTACGCTAACATTTATAATAATGAAAACTTGAAACATTTCTTAAAATCTCTATATATACGTTAGTGAGTATCAGCTGATCATAATTCTTTTTGCGATTTATATTTATAGATTTTAAAAAGGAAGAAGTGAAGCTTCAAGTTGATAACTCTGGGCAGATAGTGGTGAGAGGAGAGAGGCTTGTGAACAACAACAGCAAAGTAATATATTTCGAGCAAAAATTTAAGCTTCCAGAGAACTCAGATACTGATAAGATCACTGGAAAATTTGATGGCGAGTTTCTGTATGTAACTGTTCCAAAGCAAGAAGAAACGTCCATAGAGCCTGAATATCAAAACACCGCCACCGCCACCGCCACCCCTACCCCTACCAGCGATGAAAATCACAAAAGGTTAGAAGAGAAGGGAAGCATGGATAGTAACAGACTTTATTGGCGAGTACAGGGGGGTGAGGCTACAACATTAGAGATGGCCTTGGAGATGATAAAGAAAAACAAAGGGATTTTGCTTACTGCCGTTTTAGCATTTTCTCTTGGGATAATAGTGGCTCGCCATAAGTTGGAATCTGGAGGAGAATAAGTGCACTACATTTTATTTTCTTTTTTTATTTGCGCCTGCCTGGATTTTTTTTAGATATATTTGTCGACAATAATCGGTACACACACACACACACACCACGTCAAGGCTTATAGCCCAACGGTGATAAAGAGTTTCTTCCCCTTTATATTTTGATTTCAAGCCTAAGCATGTATACTTGTTATCCTCGCGATATTTTACATGTTTAATGGATTTGTAGGATATATATTTGTTATCCTCACGATATTTTACATGTTTAATGAGTTTGTAGGATATTCAATAAGCTGTGAAATAAGTCGTGATGTGTATAAACTGGTCTGGACACCCATACAAATCAAAAAAAAATTATATATATATATATATATAGACACACAAACACACACCCCGCCAATCTACCATTAATAAGTGTGTGTTCTTTCCCCTGCTATAAATACTGCTTTAAAAATCTAGTTCCTGTAGCTAGTCCATTAATTTTCGTTTTTTTTCCTCCTAACAGAAACTCATATAAACCTTTTATTGCTGCAAGTACCGGGCTAGCTAAGGATAAAAAAATTGTGAAAAACCGGCAGTTTTTTTTCATGAATATTGTTATTGGAGAAAAACTAGAAAGGAAACAAGATTTAACATGATTTGAAAAATTATTTATATTAATAAAAATAAAAAGTTTTTTATTTATTTTTCTATATCAAAATAGAGTTACATAGTATGTATTTATAATAGATTTTAAACCGCCCAAAAATATTTAATTTTCCACTGAATAGCTTCACTTTATTTTGATTTTATTTACTATGTACCCAAATTATTAGCATATTTTGTTTTAGAATTACCAAGGAAATTTATACCCTCAATGTGTGTGATACATGGGTGTTATTTATAAATATTAGATTTAGAAGTTTTAAAAACTCATGTGCCCAGGCCTTTTAAGCCAATGTATTCTTCGTGAGAGTTCTTTCAATATTTGCTTTAGTTGGTATCAAATCTTCTTGTATTTAATTATTTCTCAGACAAGCTTGTATTTTCATCCTCTCTCTTTTTTTTTCTTTTTTTTTTCTTTTTTTTTTTTTTTGTGGCTTGCTGGATTATGGGTTCTTTAGCTAATTTTACTACCTCGATTGGTGTGGGTTTTGGTGTGTCCAAGAACGCATTTTGCTATTGCCTCATGGGCCTTATCTTGGGCAGCACCGATTTGCTTTTTGTTGTTGGGATCTAATATTGTCTTCAAACTTCAAGTTTTGATTTCAAGGCTTGGTTTTGCTAGAGCCTTCATGGTCGAATTACAGATTACCTTCTTTCTTGATTATTAATGGTATTGTAACTCATTTTTAACAAAATCTATTTACTATTCATTATAATAATATAATAATAATAATAATTGTTTGTTAAAACTTGATTCATAGACAAGTAAGATTTATGAAAGACTCTTATTTATCACCAATCAAATTATTAAAATCAATAGGAAGACAAAACAGAACTCAGTTAGCAATGTACCTCTTCTTTTAGATTATATGAAAATAAAATAAAAACTTAATTGCATGTGTAGATGTGATTGTTGTGGTGGAGTTTTAGTGTTCAATATCCTTTTTAAAGAAAAAAATCTCTCTCCATCCATTTTATTTCTATGACAAACTAAATCTTTGTAGCTTTCTAAATATTAAATATATAGTTGCAGTTATTTTTTAAAATATTTTTTATTTAAAAATACATAATATAATTTAAAAATATCAAAAAATATTAATTTAAAGTAAAAAAAAAATTTTAAATTTAAAAAATTTAAAAATATTTTTAAAACACAAAAATATAAAAAATTACCCACAAGTTAAGTAAAATATTGTTTGTAATTACAAGCACCACTAACTTCTAAATAATTGGCATGAAAGGTTACTCGATGAAATTGGGATATTGAAAACAATATACATAGACTAGGTCCTTTGGTTGAGAATAAATAGCAAAATCTAGTGGATATTCTTAATTTTCGCTAAAACAAACGCTACATCTACATGTCTATGAATAGAAAATTGTCACTGTAACACCAAAATAGTGTGAGGATTAGGGTATAAATAGTCCTCCATTTTTGGGATTTAAGAACATGGTAAAGGTTGTTCTGTGATTTTATTTATAAAAAATAAAAAAACAAACAAATAAAACAAGATAGTAATAATACATACGCTAAGAACCAAAGCAATTGTGATTTCAGGTTTGTCATTTGATCTATTTTGTTCATCCATTCATCCTCTTGAGTCATTAGGTTTCTTTTTTTCATTTTCTCACTGTTTTAATGTGTTGAATTATATAACTCAAAACTATTCTTTTTATATATATATATATATATATATACTGTAGTTGCATCAAATTAAGAGTCCGTTTGTCTACGCGGCTGCGGCTGCGTTTTATTTAAAACGCAGTCCGCAGCCGTTTGGTAATAAAGAAAAGTGATTTACTGTGCATGGGACCCACATGAATTTTGCGTTTAAAACGCTGAAACGGAAAAGCAACGAAAACATGCTTTTCATTCTCTGCGGCTAATAAAAAATAAGGAACAGTGCAATGAATTGCACTGTTCACAAGTGAATTGCACTGTTCACGTGAACAGTGCAATTCACTTGCACTGTTCACGTGAACAGTGCAATTCACTTGCACTGTCCGCAGGGTTTTTTTTTTTTTTTTAATTGTATTATATTTTTTTTAAAAAAAAAAAACTAGTTTGCAGAATTAAATTCGTTCGCGACGTGAACAATATTTTTTTTCTCGAAAAACTAGTATAGAGTGAATTAAATTCACTCGCACAGTAATATCAATTTTGTAGTTTTTATCGAATGAATTTTGTACGTAATGAAATTATAAATAGTTTAATAAAATAATAAAAAATATTTTATATAAAGTATTATTTTTTTCATGATGTAATAGGAGTAATTAATTTTACAATATTTAAATTTAAAACCATCAATATTAATATATATTTTTTAAAATTATTTTATAACCTCAATTTGAAAAGCATTTTTTAAACCAAACACATTAAACTACTTTTTCTTCAACCTCAATTTCAACCACAGTTTTAACCAAACACTCATTTTTTCAAATCAACCTCAACTAAAAGTACTTTTTATAAAACAATTTTTTTCAAACCACAATCACAACAGCTACCGCAATATCAAACTCACTCTAACTATGGGAGAGAATGAAGGAGCTGAGAAAAAAGAGAAGCATGAAATGGATAGCGACGAGAAAGAAGAGAAGGGAGAGGAGAAAACCAAAGACAGGAAGAAGAAAGACAAGGAAAGTAAAGATAAAAAGGATAAAGAAGATGGCGAGAAGGGGAAGAAGAAGAAGAACCCTGAAGATAAGAAGGACCCTGCGAAGCTAAGGGCCAAGCTACAGAAGCTCGACGCCAAGATGGAGGCACTGTCCCAAAAAAGGGAGGAGATTCTTAAACTTCTTCAAGAAGTTGAAATCAATGTCACGGAAGCAAGTGGAGAGGCCGTCTAGACATGCAGGACCAGCCATGTCCACGACATAATATGCATCTCTGCTGATATTATTCTTCGTATAGAAAATTATAATGAAGAACAACCATGCACTTTGAATACATCTTGAGAATGCATTTCACTTTGAAAACATGAACGCCAAGAAAATGAAATGAAATTGAACTGATTGATCCAGGACGCAAGATTGAGAGAACATCACATTCATGCAACTCTCACATGACTTTTAGAGTCATGTCCAGTTAAATGAAAATAACCCAAAACCAGAGTTCAACGTGTGAAAGCTTTACAGAAATATTCAGCAACCATAAGCTCCTGTCAAAGCCTGGACAGAGAAATATTCAGAAAGCTACACGTTTACAGGAAAACATGTTGAGGAACACATGCACAAGAGATTCTGAAATCTCTGGACGTTAAAATCACAGAGAAATCGAATCAGAAGAATCCCGGAAAGTGGCTAGAGTTAATCATTCTTATTCACTGCCGTAGTTATTGAATTCACACAGGAAGGACATCACCTGGACCATTAGAGAAAACAACTCAAAAAGAGTACAAAATACAAAACAAAAAAAAAGATGGGAGAATCTGCATTCAAAATAAAACGGGAAAGAAGCTAATTACAGGAACCAGTTGAACAAATCTCAACCTGGTGAATTGCAGAGTCTGTGAGCAATTATAACTGCTCAACACCCCACAATTGAACTGTCTGTCAATCCCAGCAATGGAAGTAATTTAAAGGGGTTCGGCACTAATCAACATGGAGTAGAGATAACAATACTTTACCTGCATTGATCTCATATATCTGGTTCTATATCAACTATGAGCGTTTGCACAATCACGTATCCATAGCAGACATAGCCTGCAGGAAATTATGAGACGATGATATGAGACCATTGTAGAAAAGTGCCAGAATTTGTGAAAGCTTGATCTCAAAATACGCTTTCGCTTTCAAAATATGACAAGGCCAAATATTTAATCTAGAAACATCATCGAGATTAAGCTTTGGGACTCTGGCCCTTATTACTGAAGAGGAAAAAAGAAATATG
Source organism: Populus tomentosa (assembly GCA_018804465.1). Classification (NCBI taxonomy): domain Eukaryota; kingdom Viridiplantae; phylum Streptophyta; class Magnoliopsida; order Malpighiales; family Salicaceae; genus Populus; species Populus tomentosa. The sequence continues at coordinate 6,904,471 of CM031997.1, forward strand.
TCGGCAAGATCAGCTCAGTTTACAATGTGAACAATAAATGAATCAGATATCAAATGTCGCAAAAAAAAAAATATCCAACTTGGACCCTTTTTTTTTTTTTGTCGGAAAATAATATTTGTTAAAGTAGTTTATATGAAAATTGGATTTCTAAAAAATAAATTATTATCTTATATTTATCAATGTTATAGAAAATAAGCTGAAAATATTTATCATTGTTTGACTATATAATAAAAAATAATTTATTGATTTTTTAATTTTTTTTCTTAAGTTTATTGAAAGAATAAAAACTAAATCTAATATATAAAAAAGTTGAAGAAAGAAGAAATTTTTAAAATATTAATTTTATAAATTATTTAAAAAAAAATAGCAATTTAAAGAATGAAAAAAAAATTTGACAAATAAAAAAGTTAAAAGATAATGAAATTTTTTAAAATATATAGTTTCATGAATTATTTTAAATAAAATAAAAAATAATTAGAAAAATAAAAATCTAATCTGACAAATAGAAAAGTTGAAAGATGATGAAGTTAAAAGGAAAAATTAATTTTATAAATTAGTTCAAATAAAATAAATAATGATAAAAAAATAAGGATCAAATATGATAAATATAAAAAAATCAATTAAAAAATAAATTAATAAAAATAAAAATAATGAGGATTAAAATTAATATAAAAATCAAATTATATCAAATTCTAAAGGATAAAATAAAAAAAATGATTCAAAACAAAGTATATAACAATAAAAAAAATTAATGATTAAATTTAATATAATCAATAAATAATATAATATTTTTTAACTTCTTGAAACTTCTGGAAAGTATATTATATTTAAAATAGAAATATTTTTTTAAATAACAAGCAAAATTTTTATTTAACTGTAAAGTATTTTTTATTAATTAATTTTTTTAATAAAAAATAAATATAAAAAACAATTTTTCATAAAATAAACAAAAGTTCTCAGTGTACCCAAGTGCAAATATGATTTTAAAAAAAAAAAGTCATGTTTCGAGGTTTTTCATTTTTTTTCTTTATTTTAAAGTATTTTAAAGTTTTCTATTTGTTGGGATTAACATGCCGTGTGAGTTGGATATACTGAAGAATCTGTTAAATAATAATATATTAAAAGTATTCATTTCGAATATTACTTTTTTAATAAATAACAACAACAACAACAATCCACGGAAGGCGTAGATGATTGGCTCGTTCTAATGATAAAATGCAAGTACCAAGATAAAGCTATCGCTGATTCGATTGGTTGATAACGAGGATTACACGAAAGATTATCCAGCGTAGCGACTGCATCATCATCAACTGAGAAACCAATCTCACTCGACCCCTCTGCTGCTCTGCTTAGAATAACCGGTGAGTTTATTGTTGACCATCAATGGCGGTGAGGGCACCACTAATAACTTCTGCTGCTTATCTTCGAGGAACAAATCGCCCCCATTTCCTCACCTCCAAGTCCCGCTTTGGCCTCCAATCACCCACGAAACAGCTGGCCCTTACAATCGTTGCCATGGCTCCCCAAAAGAAGGTAACTGACCAATTCAATTCTTTACCTAGAAACCCTTTACAGTTGCTGCCCCTTGGTTCATTACTTGCAAATTCTGACTTCAAAATCTTGTCTCTCTATCATTACTTTCAACTAAAGCAATGCCCACATACATGTAGGTTAACAAGTATGATGGGAACTGGAAGAAACAATGGTACGGTGCAGGGATCTTTTACGAAGACAGCGAAGAAGTCGAATTTGACGTATTCAAAAAGCTCGAGAAAAGTAAAGTCCTTAGCAACGTAGAAAAAGCAGGACTCCTATCTAAAGCCGAGGAGTTGGGATTCACTTTATCGTCGATAGAGAGGTTGGGTGTGTTTTCGAAAGCTGAGCAGCTGGGCTTGCTGAGTCTGTTGGAGAAAACGGCAAGTGTTTCGCCGTCTACATTGGCTTCTGCTGCGCTACCCATACTGGTGGCGGCAGTGGTGGCTATTGTCGTTATACCTGATGACTCGGCAGGGCTGGTGGCCGCCCAGGCTGTGTTGGCGGGGGCCCTTGGGGTTGGTGCTGCCGGCTTGCTGGTCGGGTCTTTTGTTCTTGGTGGTTTACAAGAAGCTGATTGAGTTTTCGGTTTTGTTTTTAATCTTACCTCCTCCTTTTTTTATCGACCTAGGTTAATATCATCTTTTATCTGTTTTCCCTTTTTATTTTTTCTCTGTATATATATGCTTATTAAAAGTGCTTGGATTATATATATCATCAAAACTAGCCAATACTACCTCTGCTACTGGATTTTTTTTATTTTTTTGGAATTTCTACTGCTAATTCTAATGAAGGCTCACTGGTTCTTGGAAAGTTGGAGGGGAACTCAGAAATTGAGAGCTTTTCCTCTCCAAAGGTATGACCTTTCTCCATGTCCTTCCTTCCTATATTGTTCAGAGTTTGTTACGAGTTAATTAATATGTAAAAATTTGGATTTGGCCTACACATATTAATATGAAGATTGCTGTCGTAGCTCTATTTTGCTACCGATTACATTTTCTACACATGGATTGATATTGCATATGTGTCTTTGAAATTTTGCTTTAAATGGTGCCTTATCAGGAATGCACACACGGTGTTTGATATTTTGCTTCAATGAAAAGCTAGTGTACTGAACGTAATCTTTCTTTGCTTGGTCCCTATTTTGCTTCAATGAAAAGCTAGTGTACTGAAAAGTGTTTTGGCTTTGAAATTTATATATTACCACATTATCTTATCTTGTATTATTAATTAGATTTTAGTTTGTGTTATTATTTAGATTTTAGTTCCTATTTTGCTTCAATGAAAAGCTAGTGTACTGAATGTAAGCTTTTTTTATTTGGTTCTCTTAACGAATCATCTCAATCTAAAAGTTGAAGTTGTTAGGTGTAATTTTATAAGACTTGAAACTTGTATAAACTCATACTATTTTATACTATTAATTAGATTTTAATTAAAAAAAAAGAATGAGAATGATGAGATTTAAACCTGTGATCGTTTGGTTATTAATCCCATGTCAAATAATCATTTCAACTCAAAGTTTAAATTATTAGATGAGATTTTAATATATGAATTATATTAGTTTCTAACATGTTTGTATTTGGCTTCAATGAAAAGCTAGATTACTGAATGTAAACTTTCTTTACTTGGTTCCTATTTCTTACTTCTTTCGCTTTGAATCTGCAGGTAAATGGTGATTTTGCTGGAGTAACAGGGAAATGGCAGGAAAACAAGTGTATTTTGAATATGATTTCATTTTTCAATTTTTCTATATACATAAAAATACCATAGTTTGGATACATTTTCAGTTTTCTACTTCAAAAAAATGTTAAGGAACTTCGTAAAATGAACGAAATACGTTTTCAGTTTTCTACGTGAGAAGAATGTTAAGGAACTTTGTAAAATGAACGTATTCTCTGGTTTTTCATTAGAAAATGAAAACTGGATTGGAAAACGAAAAACCTTTTCCATCACTAAACAAGGCCCTAACTTGCTTGGTAAAATTGAGTAGATATGGATGAAGCACATTGAATCTTCATTGTTACCAGTTTGCTGGGGAATGATAAGCCTCGGGTTAAAGACTTGGAAGCTAGGGCGTTACTTCTTCCAGTTGAAGCTGCTCCTTCATCACTTTGCTGCTCAACAAAGGGACTAAAGTGGCTCCCAAAAGTTTATCGGATCTCTTGCCACTGTAGTCTAGTTCTGTTGCTGCAGATGGATTGTTCTCTCCATAGCTCGTGACTTCCAGCTCTTATTTCTTGTGTGCTCTCGCAACTTTTTGGTGCTCCAACCATATATTATCTTGTCTATCAGTGAATCATTATGGATATGATCTCATGATGTGAAGGATACGGCTCCTGAAGAGTTTCTATGAAGAATTGTTATGCTTTTGCCACCGATTTGTTCACGTCATCAAGGTTAGTTTTGTTGGGATACTGCATCTTCTTGGTCACCTGCCTCACTTTGTCAAGGTTGATTTGGAATGTGACCATTGCTCCTTGCTTTGATCTCGCCATTCAATATTTCTTTTTGTTAGGCAGTTGGTAGGTTTTTTGTTCTCTCTGAATCGCTATTTGCAGACCTTCTTGGCTTTGCTTCTCCTGGGTGGCCTATTTGGTCACTTGAAGAGCTTTATTAACATTAACAAATGCTCTAAATCGTTGTGTCGAGAATACTGTGTATTCGTTTATTCTCTTATATTGTGCACTCATTATTCAAAATTATGTTTTTTTTTTTTTTTTCAATTTAGCCTCCAAAGAGACCACAAGCTTCGCGCTCTGCCTTTCATTTCAAGAAAGGGAGGATCCGATGTAACATGTCAAAAGCTTTTTGACCACTGCAGAAAAAATCGATTTCAAAGACGATCATTTGGAGGCTACACTTGCACGGCTAGCATCTTTATTTATTGGGATGAACAGAATTAAGCCCGGTGAGTCACCAACCATCTTAGTAGTAACATCTATTTACTTGTTCGACACTAGATCTATCTTGATCCTACTCTTCTGATCTGGCTTCTTTTCTTTTTTTTTCTTTTTTTTTGTGAATATATCTTTTTTTTTAATCAAATTGAGAAAAAAAAAAAAAAAAAAAAGGTTTTTTCATGGGCTTTTACTAGATGGGCTAGGACATGCAGCACGCCAGCACTTTATCTTTCTTTCTTTCTTTTTTTCTTTCTTATTTTATCTTTTAAAAAAAAAACTATGTATTTTTAAAAATAATTTTATTTTATATTTAAATTAATACCCCTTTTACCTAATTTTTTGTATTTAGCCTTTTTAAATAGTTTTTTTAAATTATTTTGTTTGTATTTAGTTCTTAAAGAGATTATTCTAGTTCATCTATAATTTTTTTATATTTTATATAATTGAACTTTGTTTTTAAAAATATTTTTTTTTTGTAAGGTATTTCTAATAAGTGTAACTTTACATGATATTTCTTTCCTTTAATTTTGTTTAATTAATTTTATGTGTGTGTCTATTTCTACTATCATTTGCTTAAATAAAACATTAATTTTAATAAACAAAACTAGGTAAATAGACTATGTTGTGAGATAAAATATATTGATCTACGCCTCTCAACTTTTTCAAATATATATTTAGTTTTTGTTAACAATTTTATTTTTTTTCATTTATTGACATAAATGGTTCCTATTTATTTAGTTAGATGTATGTGTAAGTTTTTATTTACACTTAATATTTTTTATGTAAAACAATATGAAAAAAAAAGCCTGCAAGTTTAATCTTTTTGTTGGAAAAAAAAACATATGTATGTTACTAAATGCAAGTTAAATGGCTAATCTAATCTATTTAGCTTATTAAAAAAAAGAAAGAAAAAAAAAAAGGAAACTTTTCTAGGCCTTAACTAGCATGTCAAGGAACTTGAAATGGTGTTTAGGATAGTAGTAGATGTTGTTTTTCAAAGTGTTTTTCATTTAAAAATATATCAGAATAATATTTTTTGTATTTTTTCAAAATTTATTTTAAACATTAACACATTAAAATAATCTAAAAATACTAAAAAGATTAATTTAACACAAAACAAAATTTAATTTTTTTAAAAAATGCTGCTAAACCACAGCGCCAAGCACTCACAAAGGCTATCTGTGTTCCTCAAGGTATGCTATTTTGTCTCCATGACATGGAAATTTTTATATGGTTTTTGATTATTAGGACAATTGGATAGATTAATGGGATGTTTTATAATTGAAAAAGAAAAAAAGAAAGAAAAACGCTTCAATACTGCCAATTCCATTTGGTATCAAATGTCTAAGCTTAATTAGCAGCATCTGCTTCATTAATTTGGCACAACAACTATTTATTTTAGAAATTGTGTATGGTTTTGGGTTAGAAAGAGTTAACAATCAACTCCCTTGAAAAAAATTTTTAGGGCGCCAAAGTTTAGGGTCAACACTAAATAATGGTTAAACTAGTTGGATTCCCCGTGAGCTACTATGGGCAATCTTGCCATAGCTTTCTTGCCAATTATAAATTCATGAAACCTAGAGGGAAAATGAAGAACTTTCCTAGCATGTAAGTAGGATCTGGATTCATTAAAAGGAAACGAATGCAATGGTTAAGTAATAATATCTTTAATTAAAAATATTTGTCATCCAATAATAATAGAATAAAGAAGCGCTTAATAAATTAAAAAGGGTTGGATATAACAGTGCTAGCAAGAGTCAAGTCGAATGCTTTTAAAGGAAGTGAGTTTTAGAAAAAGCTGCAAAACAATATCCAGCATATGCATTGCATGAACGTCCTGGTTACATGTTCTATAAATGAAAATGAAAAATGAATCATCAAGCAACTAAAATAAAATAAAGTTTGAGCAAAAAGATTAGAAGCTTTGTATTTCTTTGAAAAGATCTCAAGGGTAAAAGATTTCAATGTACGTTATCATAAAAAAAAAAAATATATATATATATATATTTTTTTTTTTTATGATAACGTACATTGAAATCTTTTACATATATATATAATTAATTAATTATATGGTATACAAAAAGAACTGGAAATGAAATTAAATCGTCGATGGCACCAAAAGTATCAAGAGCATGTTGATCCTTTGATTCGTTAAAGCTTAAAAATAGTTGTTTGACATATCAAAACAAAGATTCCACCATGCATTCTATTAATTTCTCACTGCATAATAGAGCAATGAAACCATGAAACCACAAAACATAATTCAAATATAAATCATTTGATATTCAACCAATATCCAAAAACCTAGTGCCACCAAACTAAAAGTAGAGACATAAAAAAACATAGTTGACTTAATAAATAAATTAGTCTTAAATAATATTAATCCAAAGCAGCATAGGGTCTGCAAAAACATACAGAATTGCCAATGAAACAAGTCTAGAATGTTTTCTTGTAATATCATAAATGAAAATGCAAGATGGAAACAAATATAATTGCAATCATGGTTATCAAGTAAGATAAATGGAAATTTCTTAAAAAGGCTTAAATAACTTATTAGAACTTGAAAGATTTTGAGCAAAAAAAATTGCTAGCTCAGTCCTAAACCAGTAGAAGTAATGGATAAATTATGCTAGAAAAAAAAGATATGATGAAGCATAAACTTGAGAAGCCATAATCCATCAAAGTGATTGATCTAGCTAAAGTGATATGGATTAAGGAAAAAGAATGCTAGGTAAGTTAGTTGCCAAGCCAATAGTTAAGCCTAAGGAATGTAAATTGACTTCAACCAATTAAAGCTAGGTAGAACATTTTGTAAAAAGTCAGAAGCCTACGCAAAACTTGGCAGTAAGATAGCATATGAAATATGGTTATCTCAACAGCCAAGACTGGAAAAAAGAGAGCAAGGTGCTGCAATTGATTTTGTATTAAATTATTGTGGACTGAATGTATAAGAAAAATGAAAAGGTAAACAAAAATTAACTAAATATGCAATGACAATCAATAGAGTTGAGATCTAGATTATTACCTATAAAGTTGCATTTGACAAAACAGGCTACAGTCGAATCTTATCGATAAAAAATATCAGTTAAAAAATAAAAGCAAGGCTATTGTGCAAATCAACAAATATCTAGCAACACCCCGTTTCAATAAAGAAATTTTAATCCTTTAGAAATAATGCTAGAAAGGCAACTAAGATAATTTAAGTTTTTCACTCTTTTCTTCTTAATTCCATATTCAAAGGCGTAAAAAGAAGAAACTGAAAAACAAACCATTGAAATAACCAACAAAAAACAATTGTAGCATGTATGAACAGAAATAGTCAAGGCCTACATTTTTTATTTATTTCATTAACACCCTCACCTACACCCCCCCCCCCCCCCCCCCCCATTTTTCTTTTATCAAGTATATATATCTTGTTGGATGCAAAGTGCGTATGGATCTAAAAGTGATGTCATTTTCAAAGGCTAAATTCAAAGGTATAAATTCGGTTGAATTCTCAAAACAAGAGAAAGCAAAACAACCTTGCAATATGTGCAAAAAAAAAACATATCAAACTTATGGAGTATGGGTCCCTATAAGGAGTTGATTAAAACCATGCAGAAATAACAACACACCTAGCACCTCCAGCTATTAAAAAAAAAAAAACAAATTGTGAACGGCAAGATGAGGACATAAAATTTTTTTTCATGTAATTTATGAAACTTGTTCACTCAAATGAAAATATCTGAAGCACTACACTCATATAATATAGAGATAAATACAGTAGCATACTAAGTCAAATATTTCAACAATATGAACACTCACACTTGAATACCATCCATTTATGGAAGAAAAAAAAACTTTTAAAAAATGGATAATTAAGAGCCACTGGATAATGCAATAATTTAATCCTAGATGGTTCATTGTAAAATAATTATGGGCACAATAACTAAACGACATATCACAGGAAAAAAAAGAAGGAAAAAACCAATAAATATACCAGTAGTAATTAGAATAAAATAAGATTAAACTACGGTTACAATCACACTAAAAATTTTCATTCACATTGCCTTCATTATTATCTCAAAAACAATCCATGAAAAATAAAAAGAAATTAAAATTGTGAATGATAAAAAAATCACTCCGATTCAAAATCATATTTTAAAATCTATTTAAACTGTAGTCATACATGTGCTCGAACCCTATCTTATCCGTCGATTGAACTTCAATCTAAAATAATTTGTGAATCATTTATACTTTCAAATGTTTAACTTGAACATTTAGATCGAAATTGGAAATAAGCATATAATGAAAAAGAAATCCAATAAAATTGTTAGGAAAGCTTAACAAAATCACTTACCTGGCCTAAATAAAATATCTCTAATTTCTCAAGCTTCTTTATAACATATATATATATGATCTATCGATTTTTCTCTACGGACTCTAACCTTCAATTTATAAAGGAGAAGTTTTAAGAAAATTACTAAATAAATTATGAATTGGTTAAAAAAGCATCACCACTACAAACACTCAAATGTAAATTTCAAGAAATAAATCTTGGCTAACATTCACTTCACTCCAAAAAAAAAAAACCCAAGAAACAATATATCTGATATTAATAGATTCAAAGATTCCATTTTCTATTATTTCAGAGACCCGGAAGATAAAAAAATCAAAATTAGTAGTTTTTCTCATTCTTTGCTTCTCTCTCTTGTGTCTTCAACTCCTAACAAAAAAGATACAAAGACAAAGCAACCATAAATACTGTAAAAAAATTCAAAAAACCATCTTTGAAAAATCCCTTAACTTCAAACGAGGATGTTGATGCATGAAAGAAAAAAGCCAACTCTTAATCAAAAACAAAACAACCCCAAAATTAATCAATTAAAATGAAACGGCTAAGATGAAAAGAGAGAGCCAATGTTGCTTATGTGAAGAGGGAAGAAAGAAAAGAAAAATTGAATTGTCTTTGTCGGCTGGTGAGGGATGGAAAAAAAGAAAAAGAAAATATGGTGCTAATTGATCCACATCTTCCTAGCATAAAAAAATAGTTTTGTTTGTAGTTTTTGGTAATAACTTGCGAGAATTAAGGAGAAATTGAAAAACTGTGAGTCCACGGTAAAAACAGACACGACCACAATAAATGTATGATCTAAAAGAAAAAGGATTGCCTGTAAACTAAAAAGGAACAGGAAATTTTTAATTTGTGGTCAGATAAAAAAAAAAGAGCACAATTTGTTATGCAATGAAATCATCATATGCAAAGAGTGCAAAATCTTGTCTCAATTAAACGAGGCATTATTTCCCAAGCAAAGAAAACCATAGCAGCTCTCCCAATGTTGTAGAAAGAGATTCAATGTGAGAGTAAATAGGTGTCATTAATGATTTTAAAGCCCCACTTATTTAATGCAACAACAATCTGCTCTTCCTATAATGATTCAGCTATGAGCATAAAGAAAAAAAAAACATGAAATTTCTAATTTCTGGTTAGACCAAAAACATAGCACAATTACTGCACAATGGTGAGAATCTTATCTCTAACAAACATAACACTATTTCCCAAGCAAACCACACAGCTCTTCCAATATTATAAAGAGACCAACGTGACAACAAGTTATCAACGATGCCACTGCCTTATTTAATGCACCAATTGACACCAAATATAGGCGACAACAAATACAGGTTGAAGAAAAGGTACTGGCCACTCATTTAATAATGCAATTAGTATTAACTTAAATTTTTTTTTATGTTAATTTGGTTACTTTATTGAAATTACTGGAAAAAAAAAATTAAAAAACTTTTACTTCAAGGGAAAATTAAATGGAAGAGTGCTGATAATAATGTTGCAACGAGGGTTACAGAGAATCACACTGCAATTAGATAAGATCAAATTTAGGATATATTTTTTTTTTCCAAATATTAAATTTTTATTTTTTATTTACTAACATATAATTAATTTATTCCATATAGGTTGTATGATTTTTGGTATGAGATACAAAAAAAAACCAAAAAATATATGAAAGAAAGAGAGCATCCAGGTTAGAATAACATGGTGGTTTGGAAGGATTTTAAACCATTGTATATCTCAGAGGTTGTATGAGCGGGATACATTCAGCACATAATATTTATGCGTTTCATGCAATGGTCATATTCCGGTGTGGAAAATTGAAACCAGCGCGTTCATGGTTCTGTTACCATACACACAAACAACTTTATTCTGTTTGTTTCACATACGAAGCGAATGGTAGGAATTTTTTTATTACATTTAATTTTTTATTTGTTGTTTTTATAAATATATTTAACTGACAATATTTATATCTTGCAGGTTATGGTTCTTGGATGCGAGTCAAGTCTGATAGAGCTTTTTATTGAAATACATGTGCAAAGTGATGACCGCAAAAAAAGGTTTAATAGTTCGTGAATAACCGAGTTTAATACTTTATGGTATGTTGGTTTTCAACCTTTTTTTTTTAAGTTGATATTTCCTTGAATTTGATGATTTTATTTTTTTATTTACAGGATACATATAATAGCCGGTTGAATGAAAGATACAATGACAATCCATCAACTTATCAGGATCTCAATCCAGGTTTGTGGTTGAAGGCTGGATTATCTGATGGACCAGATAGAAATCAAGAGTACAAACTCTTTAACACTACTACCGAGAACTTGTGAATGAATTATAATTTTTCAACCATTAGATACTTGCAATCAATTCTGAACACTTAAATTCTAGAGCTCATGGCGATATTAGATCAACGAGTATAGCCTCAGACAATCCATCTTAATAAAAAGTATAAATAACTCACTGCATCATTATTTATGTTCGTGAGCCTGTGAGTATATCAATAGATTGTAAGTGTAAATGTCGATAGAAATTTATATCAATAAAACTGTTTAATATGATATTACAAAGTAATTAAATTGAAGAATCAAATCCTCGTAGCAATGCAACTTTTGTCCGGTAATTGTTTTTTATTGGTCCAGAGTCTTGTCAGCTTTATATTAAGTTCAGATTCTGAAGTTTGAGTATACTTGTTATGGGAGGTAATTCTAAAGGTGGAATAAAATGTGGCGTTAGTTGATTGCCCGAACCAGAGCATATGCAACATGTACTTGTCGGACATACTCCAAGCATCTGCGAATGAAAGATCACAAACATGTAGCTGAGTCAGCTTAAACAAGGTCATGTGGGATGTTTCTACTCTTTGTAGGTAGAAGTCATGAGTCAATGTCTTATGTGCCACGTCCCCACTCACAATCACAACCTCCTCAAGTTGCATGACCACCGTGTGTTCTATACGAATCAAAAGTTATCGGATAGTATAATAAGTCATTAATTTTTAATGTATTTTTTATTTAAAAAAATTATTTTTAACATCAATATATTAAAATAATCTGAAAATACTAAAAATCTATTAATATAAAATAAAATAAATTAATTTTTTTAAAAACACTCCTGAAATAAAAAAAATAATAAACAGGAGGTAATGGGAACATAAATGCTAGTCCTTATTTTTATTTATATTATCCTATAATGGCATAAAAATGGCATGCTTTCTGAATGCAATCGTGAATGTAACTGATGCCTACATGATTTCTAATATTTTCGCCATTTCTTGATGTAAAAATAGCTACATTTTCATGTGATTGTGGTTATTTTTAAAGTATTTTTTTATTTAAAAATATATTAAAATAATATATTTTTATTTTAAAAAAATTATTTTTTATATCAACGCATCAAAATGATTTAAAACATCAAAAAAATATTAATTTAAAAAATAAAATTTATATTTTTTAAAAATCATTTTTAAAACCAAAAAATGTAACTTTCTTTGGAATTGGTTCTCCTTACTACCAGAGTCATCCGAGTAAAGGCCAATCCATGCGGAGTGGAATATGTTTTCTTTTCTCATTATTCTTTGTTCTCGTCGTCTTTGGAATTTGTAGATGCAATGTCTCGGACAGCCTTGGCTGCACATTCTGTAAGCTACCCAAAGTGGGTGGGCCCAACAAGCATCCATGGCTTTACCATGTATTTCCACCTTGCTGTAGTTTCCCCTCTTCTATGCAACTGTAAATTAATATTGCTTTTTTTTTTTGTTTTTTTCTAGAAGAGGGAAGATGAAGTTAAAAGTAGTTTTGTCTTATTAGGGATGATCTGGGGCCAATAGGCGAAGGACATTAGAATTAATCTTTTTGCTTGAAAGATTACATGTGATAGAGTATAGATGTAAAAAACAATTGTGAGCCTTTATTTTAATAATTTTTTTATAAATAATCATAATTCTTCAAAGAAAATAATACAAAAATTATGGATAATTTTCTCTCAAGGAGTAAAAATTAATTAATGTAAAAAAATAAGGATGGAATTGAATAATTTGATGAAGTATGATTATTTTTGGATTTAATATTATTGGTTTTCCGGGGCTTCTCTTGAAGCATCTATAGATATTTTATAGGCGAGATAAAGTGCTAATAATATTATATATAAATAGGTTAAGAGTGATTTTAAAAAGCTTATTTTACATTATTTAGGTTTTATGTAGTTAATAAATAGAAAAATATTGAGAAACGAAATTAACCTATTATTCAAGTTTTAATAATTTATTTTTTTATGAATTTATTTAATAATGATTATTTATATGGTGTATTTATTTCGACATTTTTAGGATCTTTCATTAAATTAAAAGGAAAATATATTACAATAATAATACAATGAGATAGAGATACGCATTGTGTATTTAAATATCCTTTTTGTCTTTGCACTAAATGATTATGCCATTGGATAGAGCAAAAGAGGAATAAGAGAATAAAGGTGTCGTCTCTACCACACAACACTGCTTGTGGAATTACCAATCTTTCCATAATAAGCATAGGATACTTGAGAATCTTATTAAAGAGAGGTTCTACCTCTTGCAATAAATATGAAATCTATTTGTACAAGATATTTTGAGTAGTTAGAACTTAAATAAACTTTGGAAAAATTATCCTTGTCATTTTGTAGTTTGGTCTTTTTTTATTTATTCATTATACTTTGAAAAAATATAGTTTATATCCTGAATTTTTATACGCATGCATGCCTAAAAAAATCAACAAAAAATAATTGATTATTTACAAAATTGCTATTTTTTATTTAATGACTAAAAACTCTTATATTAAATATCATTAACTTTTTAATTTTTTTAAAGAAACCTAGTCATCACCTTTAACCTTTTCTTCTTTGTTTTCTTATGAATTGCTTTCAATCTTTCTAGGAATAGAATTTAGTGTTAGATTTCAATTTCAAATTCAAATCTTAAATTTGCTTCAAGAATAAAAGAATCCTGAGAGCAAAAATTCAAGAAATTAATTTCAAACGAAGATTGACCAATACTAAAAACATCTAACTGAAAGATTTCTTACATATCTCAACTTTGTAATGCCAATACAATCTTTGATTTTATCTTGGACTGTATTTGCGTTCTCATCATAGAAAAGAAATGATGTGTTAAGCCAATCAAGGTTAGCAAAATTCTCTCGTCTTCTACCACCATGTAATTTCCCCTATACTTCCCACAATGTTCCTATGATGAGCAAAATGATAGGATCTCTCACTATTACATCGAAAGCACCCATGTATCAGGATTTGGTTGGTCTGTGTCACTAATCCACATGTGAATTGTAGAATGTAAGACATCCTCAAACAAACCATCTCTAGGTTGTGGTTCATCTCCGATGCGATATGGTATTCCCATAAAAAGCATAGGATACTTGAGAATCGCTATTTATCGATACTTTACGATCAAAAGTTTAAAAAATAAAAAAGAGGGAAACAAACGAAATTTGTATATCAGAACTTATTTAAAGAACCTAAAAGCTTACCATCACCCATGTTATAAGATCACTCAATTCCTTTGAAGATGAAGCCCAACTTGTTAATCTAAGGCCCAACAGACACTTTGGACTCCAAAAAGATATGGTCAAGATTATAATGTCTAAAATGCTATAATATGGAGTTATACAACCAAGTCATATTATTGTTATCTTCCTAATTTTCTTAAAGAAAAAAGAAAGATAACTCATAAAGACTTCGGTAGATTACAAAGCACTAAATAAACTCACAATCAAAAACAAATATCATATGCCTCTTATTGATGAATAACTAAAAACATTAGCAGGTGTAATTATTTTCTAAAAAAATGACTTAAGGGCTGGCTATTACTAGATTACAATGAAGCCAAGAGACATTTCTAAGACTACATTTAGAGTCTATAGTGGCCATTATAAATTTTTGGTTATGCATTTTTGCTTAACTAATGCCCCATCCACTTTACATAATCTAATGAATGAGGTCTTTTATGAATATCTCAGAAAGTTTCTCTTAGTATTTTTTGATGTTATTCTAATCTACAACCAAAAATTCAATAACCACCCAAGACTTCTACAGGGTATGTTTGAATTGTCGAGATCCTATAAATTGGTTGCTAAAGTCAAAAAACATATTTTCTATAGTGATTCAGTGGAGTTCTTAAGACATATTATTTTTAAGGCAGGAGTGGCTACTAACCCCATAAAAATACAAGCAATAGTAAACTAGCTTTCTAAAACCATTAAACAACTCAGAGGCTTCTTAAACCTAACTAGTTACTATAGAGAATATGTAAAGGGAAATGGTTCTATATGTAGACCATTAACCAGGTTACTTGATTAGTACTTAAAAGTGCATGTTTATCAATGGTTTATATCATCATTTTGCACTTAAAGTATCAATAACTCCTTAACTAAAGCATGTTTTATAATAACAAGTCTAATACTATAAAATACCCTAATATATGGTAAATGTTCATCTTAAATGCAGGCATATCACATAAATCAAAGGATTGATTGATGAATTCAACTACTGAAATTTTGAAGATAAAGAAGGGTGAAGCTTAGAAAGGAGAAGTCCGAATTTGTCTTACAGCCCAACACTGTTCAGTGTCCAGCCCATATCTCGAGTTCTAGATATCCAAATGATCTGAAATTTTTACAGAGATTTGATAAGACATAGGCCTACAACTTTCATTTGGATATCAAGATCTAAGAAGGCCGTTTTCAAGTCCAAATTATAGCAACAACGGAGAAGTCCGAATCTGTCCTGCAGCCCAAACACTATTCAGTGTTCAGCCCATATCTTGAGTTCTAGAAGTCCAAATGACCTCATCTTTTTTTTGTTGGAAAGATAAGAGAATTTCGCAGAACTTTCATTTGGATATCTGGACCCAGTTCTGATGCTAGAATGTTTGTTTTATTAAGATAAAAAGATAAGGATTTTCACCAAGTCAAAAGGTGGTCATCTACTCAACAATTAGTCATCAAATCAATAATTCCGAATTTTGGCCTATAAAAGGAGGCATTTGCCATGTATTTAGGGGCTTGGTTGTTCAGATCAAGTTCATGCTCTTTATTTCTCTCTTTATATTTTTTGTAATTCTTAAGCTTTGCTTTTATTAATTTCTTGTTTATGCTTTTCCTTTCCTTTCCTTTCCTTAGTTAACTTGTATTTTATTTATGTTCTTGTTTTATTTATTTATGTTTTTCTTCTTCATTATGTTTAGCTAAGTTTATTATGTCAAGGTGAAAAGGTTACACTAATGGTGTAAGAACAAGTATGGTGTAAACTCAATATGGACCTTAATGTTTAATATTAACATATCTTATCTTTTTATCTTACTAATTCTTAATACCTTGCTTATTAAATGGTTAATCTAAATTTGTGTTGTATAATACTTGGTACAACAAATGCTTGGCACTCTCATAACCCAACCGTATGGTATTACCTACACCTGGGGCTATGAAAGGTACTTGATTTGTTGTTAACATCAGTTAACATCATGAATTCCTGACAATATTTAAAAGTTTGGTGTTATGTACATAAGATAATTAATATGATCATGTTAATAATTTATAATGAGCTATTAATGACAAATCATCCGACTGGAACCTCCTTCGTGTGTGGTTTCCAAATTGAGTAATAAGAGTTTATACTATACTTGTTTGAAATACCATTGGTGGATCCTCTAACCTTGACATTTGTCTTTATTATTGTTTAATCCTTACATTAATCTTCCATCTCAAAGTTCTCATTAATTTCTTCCTGCTTTTCTTATTTTTGTTATTATTATTGTTGTTATTGTTATTATTGTTGTTGTTATTATTGTCTCTTCCTCCTCCTCGTCTTTTTATTGTTATTATTATTATTTACATTATTATTATTATTATTATTATTATTTACATTCTTGTTATATTTTATGTACGTTAAGTATGCTCTGTGTTTGATCAAGGATCCTGATATTGTTAATCTTGCCTTGTTCATTCGCATCAGAAATCTGTTTATATTATATAATATATCTCTTTGATCTTTTCATAAACTCAGTATATAGGCTGGAAACCTGTGACCCGATCTTTTAGATCATTCTCAGGTATAAAACCAAGTTACTTAAGAAAGATTGGTTGGGGTGGAATGAGGAAGCTTCTACAGCCTTTGGACTTCCTAAAGAAGTCATGACTATACAATATGCTCTAGTTTTGCCAGATTTGGATAAATTATTAATGGTAGAGATTGATGCTTTAAGTATAGGTATAATGGCAATCATGGTCCAAGAATAAGAAATTAAAAAAAAGATGCGTGAACAATGGTTGTAATCTTCAGACGATGCGTGTAGCTCAATCTAGTGGTCGAAAGCCTATTTTTGGTATAGTAACCAAAACATCCAGGTGACCCCTCCACGCCTCAATGGCGCGTGTGGTTTAATAATCTCTAGTATGGTGTGTTTAACCTTCTATGTTTTTTTTTTTCCTTCTATCCTCCTCAATTTTCGTGCTTCATTTTCAAATATTCAAAGAAGCCCTTCAATTTTATTTTCTTAAGATTCAATCTCTATTCTTTTGATTATTGTTTGTTTTATTTTAAATAATTTATGAAATTAATAATTTATTTCAATTTCATCCCTTGTGTATTTATTTGTCATATTTGGTCATCATTTTTTTAATTATCCTTTTTCTTATTTAAGATGGTTTTTCAAATCAATTTCGTTCTTCTTGAGCTTTTTTCCTAATAAATCTAATTTTTTTAATTCCTATTTTTTTACCTTGAAAATTTTAAAATTTTGATTTTTTTCTTACAATTTCAATCTTCAACATTTTAGTGGTCGGATGTTTGGCTTGTTAAGTGTGCCCGGGTCTAAAATTTAATAGGTTATAGGTTTGAGAGATTAACTTTTGTTTACAAGGTTCACCTGGGTTTGCTTTATTTTTTCCCTTTTCTTAAGCTCTTTTTTTTCATGTTTCATCCTCTTGTATTTTTTTTTCTATGAGATTTTTCAGTTATTTTGAAAATAACATGGATTGCCTCGGGGTTTTTTTGTCTTTGTTAAATTTAATTTTTTTAAAAGAAAATTTATTTTTTAATTAAATTAAATTAATTGATTTTATCCTTCAACATTAAATTAGTCAAGTGTTGAGAGATTAACTTGAATTTAAGAGGTTTGCTAGAGCTCGCTTGGTTTTTGGGGGTTTTTTTAAGCTTTTTTTTATTTTCATCCTCCAATATATTTTCACTTTCTATGGGTTTTTAGTCGTTTTGAAAATAATACAGTTGCCTCGGGTCCAGCTTTGCTAAATTTAGCTTTTTTGAAAGGATTTTTTTAATTAATTTAAAACATATAAGCATGGGAGACTCACTTCATTGTATTTTATTTTGTTTGCTTCTCGTGTTGTTATTCTAACAATCTTTTTCAATTACCTAAATCTTAGATTTTTCTTAAGTCTTTTAAAATATTAATGTTGAATGAATTTATTTTTTCATGTCAAGAAAAAATAGTCTAGCCACCAACGTAATTTGTGTAATCAAGCTAGTATATTACTAAAACCTGTCATTTCAGCCTCCAAATTATACAAAAGTAACCTCATAAACAACATTTCAAAATAAAAAATTAATTTTAGAGCTCAAATGTAATACAACATTATGGATTTTAGTTTTTAGATTTAAAAAAATAATCAAGTCCTTAAACACACAAATCTAAGTAATGATTGGGTCCAAGATTTGCATGAAAGAACTTGTGGCCGCAAAATCTTTCAATTCATTTAATGATGACCTCTTCACCAATAATAAGAGTTGAAGTATGACAATCAAATGAAAAAATATATATAGTGTTGTAACCCATTTTTGGGCCCCCACATAAAAAATAATAAAATCAAAAAAATTAAAAAAAATTATCAAAAAATATAACAGTGAAAAAAAAATATCAAGACATTCAAAAAAATGATCAAAAATTGGTTGAGGAGGTTTATACAAAGATTAAAATTTAATGGTATATTATTTACTGATGAGAGCCCTATTAACAAAGAAAATTTAATTTAAAGAAGAAAAGTCTAAAATCAGAAGTTTATGGACTCAATTAAATTTTATTGAAGGTTTAATTGAATTTATAGAGATTTTAATTGGAAGAAAAATTCATTTTGGAGTTAATTTGGTCAAATCAGGGGCTTAATTGCATAAATATTGAAGTTTGATGGCCAATTAGGTACTTAATTGAAGAAATCCGAAACCAAGGACCAAAATAGAAATCGCGCGTAAATAAAGGGGCTGAATTAAAACTGGACCAGGGGCCCAATTGAAGAAATTAAAAGTTTATTGCTTAATTTAGGGTCAAATTGCACTAATTTGAGACCATGGACCAAAGTGAAAAAAGCGGCCAACTTCAGGGCCACTGTTTGAATTTGACAGGGATATAATTGAATTGATTTTTACAATTAAAATTGCAATTAAGGACGCGATTGAACAAATCACAAATTGAGGAGCAATGTGAACTCTGACACATTTTGTCGCCTTTTCATTTAAATTAAACAGCGCGTTTTTTTCAAAACGGTGTCATTTCATGTATTGTTCCAAAAAAAAACCAAAAACGGTGTCATTTTGACGGCACTGTGGGTCTTCTTCTTCCCCTGGACGCGCGAAATAGGGGAAGAAGAAGATTTTTCTTCCTTACTCTGTCACCGCCACTGACTCCTTCAAAAAGACGCCGACTTGCCGACCACTTTCCACATGTTGGACGGATGGTGGAGAGGTGGCCGCACAGTGGCCGCCCCAGCCACGTCCCCCCTGTTTTTGCCTATAAAAAAGGGGAGGAGGATGAAAAAAACCAGGAGAGAGATGAAAAAAAAGAGAGACAGAACGAGAGAGAAGAGAAAAGATAGGGGAGGCTGAAAGAAGAAGAACAAAAAAAACTATAAGGGAGAGAGAGAGAAGAAAAACAGCACCGCCGGCCACCGAGAACCACCAGCACCGCCACATGTCGCCTCTAGTATGTGGCCAACGGTCACAGACACCGCAGGTCAGCCCTTCTCCCCTTCTTCTTTCTCCTGCTTCTTGTCCGTTGCCAGCCTCCACTGGTCACGTAGCATGTGAACAGTGGAAGGTACTGTGCACACGAGCTGGCTGAGCCCAGCCCATGCATTTGGGCCTAGGTCGGCCCAGCCCATGCAATTGGGCCTGATCCGGCCCATTTAAAAAAACAAAAAATATATATATTTTTAATATTTGTGATTTTCCCACCTTTTAATTTATGTCTTTTTTGTTTAATATCGGTTTGTATTTTATGTCGTTAAAAATAAAAAATCTGGTATTAAAATACCCAGTTGTTGTCAAAACTTTCAAAAATACAAAAAAAATTGAAAAAAGAGAAAAAAAAGTTTTTGTGCATACGGCCAAGTGTCTCAAAGCTAAAAAAATCACATTGTATTTTTCATACACCAAAAAACAATGTTTTAGCATGCATTTTGGCTTTAATAACCAGTTTATTAAAGTCAAGAGAACATTGGCCAAAATTTCAAAAACAACAAAAAATTTATTTTGTTTTGTTTTAGTATCATGGATTATGAATTTATACGTAAAACGTATTCCTGATATTAAAAAAGGTATTTCTTGTTGACAACATATAACAGTTAGGTTTTACCCCATTAAGATAAGAATTTCTTTACAGAGAAGGGCTTTTCTTAAATCTTCGACAAACAGGATCAACAATTAGAAACCACAATAAAACCTTAGATTTTATCATACATTAAAACAATACAGCCTACCTTAGGTAGGGCGTAGTTGGGGTGTTAATACCTTCTCTTTACGCAACCAGTCTTCATACCCCATCTCTGAGACCAGTTAGGCTTCCTAGTGACCAGAATACTAAGTGGCGACTCCCAGTCTATATTTTACTTATAAGAGATTCTTATCTCTACACATTTTCCAGGAATATCATTTCATGTTTTTTTTTAGGGTGGACGATTGCCGCACACGTGCGACACATAAGTGTAAATAAAAATATGCAATAACTTTTTTAAAAAATATATTTGTACGAATTAGCCACACATCTACTAGATGCAAAAATATATTTGAGTGGCAAAACCTCGGATTTTATATATACTTGAGTGCATTTCATCACCTAATATTTATAAACACTAACATGAATGACGTCAACTAACATGTGAACATTTTGTAATGACACATTGCAAAGAGTCTCATTTAAAATTATTGAGAAAAACAAAATTATATATAAAATTATAAACAAGCACTCGAACAAGCGGCTTGAAGTGCTTTTCCAAAAAAAAAAAAAAATTAAAGGGTAAAAAATAAAACATTGCAAAATGGCATGTCTAAAAATGTCGACATGACCTCCACATGATTCCGCTCTTGTACTGTCGCTTTAGAACTCTGCGTAGGCAGTAGGCAGAGAACAAGCGATGGTCTAAAAAAAAATGCATGTTGGGACCGCACTCGTAACAGATGCTCGTGGCGTGGTCCACTTAGCTTAGATTATCTTTTTCCTTGTCAATAGAGACGCCCATTTTAATCCTTTCCTTTATACATATATGTATATATTATGTTTTAACAAGTTTATTGAAGTAGTGCTCTCCATTAGATGCCTACTTATATTTTTTAATTTTTGTTGGGACTAGAGATGCCCACAAATTATTCTCTCTTTTCATAGTGCCTTTTTTTAATAAGAAAATTCAAAACTTTTTTTTTCTTTTTTTAATTCTAGCCATGAATTTTACAAATTAAACCGCAAAACCCGAGCCGATTCAATATATCATCATCTTAATACTCATAAAAAAAATATTATCCTGAATTTTTTTAAAATCAAATCATGATTTTACAAGTCATCTATATTATATTTGATCTATTAAGTCATCTAGATTATATAGAGTCAGCTATCATACGAGTTAATTTTAAATACTTGCTAGACAAAAAGTCGGATCAGAAACTTTTAAAATTGACTTATTGAACTTTGTTGTAACTTAATTTTTGACCTTCTATTTTCAAAAAAAAAAAATTATTTTCAATAAATTTAGTTAATTTCAATCGTCTCCTTATTTTTATTTAATTTCTAAAATCATAAAAAATACAAAAATAAATGAAAATAAAAAAAATAGTTTTGGTTGAAATTAGTCCAATAATTGAGCTTCACATGCAAAAGTACAGTTTGATAATTTTTTAGTCATAATTGAGGGTTTAAATTGAAGAGAAAATTGAGAAAAACACTTAAATTGATTTGATTTGGCTAAGAGTGAAAAATATTTGAAGTTCAAGGATGATTTTAAAATAAATAGTCAAGTTAGAAATCAATGAAGGGCTTAATTGAAGAAAAAAATCAAAGTTGAGAGTTAGATTGATCAAAATTGTATCATTTTGAGAACCAATGATGAATTTGCAAAAAATAGTTAAGTATGGAGGTCTAAATTGATTTAATTAAGGACATAATTGAAAAGACATGTGACTTAGGGCAAATCCGATTAAAATTAGAAAAATTCAAAAGTCAAGGACTATAATGAAAAGAAAGAGGTATTCCAAGGATCAATAGACTATTTATATAACCTCTTTCCAATCCCATTTGTTTCATTCCAATCAATTTAGTCCAATTAATTTCATTTATTTATATTTTATTTCTATTGATTCAATTCAACCCAATTTAATTCAATGGTTTTGTCAAAATTAATTCAACTTGATCCCTAACTAATTCATGGTTCAGCTTCCTAATGGTCCAAAATCCTAGCTCATCATGACTACAATCAATTCTCCATCAAACCAAGCCCAAATTAATTTTTTAAAATAAATTCATAAACTCTTGCCTTCAATTGATTTCTTCAAATCAATTCCTAAAAGCTAGCCTACAATAAGAAATTCCAAAACTAAAGCTCGCTCTCCATTTAAAACACAAACTAGAACCAATAAAAAAAGTACCAACCTCTTAGACCATAACCCAAGAAAAAATGAAGACCTAGGATCAACCTTTATTCAAGAAGAAGAAAAAAAAAAACAAAAACAAGAATATTAAAAATTTCTCTAGCCTCCCTCCCTTCCATCCAAACAAGAATATTACAAATTTCTCTAGCCTCCCTTCCATCCAAACTTGTAGCAAAGAAACCAAACCAATCACCAAACCAATTCATTACTTCCATACATACAAACTCATCCCAATGAAACCAAGCAACCTTTTTTTTTATCTCATCCACACCATCACATAATCTCTTTGGCTTTCATCTCTTCCCAACACTGAAATTTTATAATCTCTCATTCATCAACAACTCAAAACAATATCCATCAAAACAAAAAATCATCTCTCTCCCTCATATCCATGCACGCTAAAATAGTTTTTCCTCCTAAAAATCCAGTCTCCTCCACTATCACAATTATGATGAAATTATTATTTTGCCCTTCAATGAGAAAAAAAAAATAACTTTTGTGTTGGGGTGATTTTGTCTTTTCTAATAGCTCATTAGTTATTAAAAGATTATTAGTGAGCATACAAGCCTTTTTCAAAAATCTTAAACAGTTAAATAACTTATTTACTCTTAAAATAAAAAATAAAAAATAAAAACATTCTTAACCAAGACTTTTTTTTGTTTTTTCATTTCTTAGAAAGTGTTAAAAAATACATTTTCACCCTAAAAAACAAACAAACAAAAAAGGCATACATCTAGTAGCATTTTATTTTGTTCACAAAGGTTTATTCAAAAATAGACTCATAAAGAGCATTTTAGTCTTTTTTATATTTAATAATTAATTTTTTATTTAAAAAAATGATAACACATGCTCATCATGTGCCGGCACACCAGAGGCGTCTACATATATTAGGCGACGCATGCAGCGTCTCCTGGTAGCTAATTTTTTCATTTCATCGTGTTGTTGAAAGTAACACTATATTCTCTTCCTCTTTGTGCAACACATGATGACGGTTAATGGATGATTTTATTGCTAATGGTTGTTTCTCTTTTTTTTTCTCCTTCTTGTTCTCTCTCCTACCCAAAAAAGTGCATGTTTGTCTTCTTTGTTTTCGGTATTTCATTTCTTATTCTTTCAATTTTTTATTTTTGTTCTTGTTTTTTTTGTAAAAGTTTTTTTTGTTTTCAATTATAATTTTTCATATATTATTTTTTTGAAATCGGTCCTTATTTTTTTATTTTTGATTTTTTTCTTGGCTATTTTGTTAAAATTTATTGGTTTTCAATCTCATACTTCAAACAAATTTTTTTTTTTTCAACTTGGCCCTCATCTTTTGATTTGTTTCTCCTTTTGTTAAAATTATTTTTCATTTCGATTTAACCCTCCAATCAAAAAAAATTAGTTGCCCTCTAATTTATTTTTTATGTTGATATCTACCCTTATTCTTTTAACTATAATTTGAAAAAAAAAATTGATTTTTTTCTCAGTTTCATCATTTAGCGTTTGATTTGTTGAGGACTACTGGGCTTTATAATTTTTTTATTTATGGTGCTTCCGATCTAATAACCTAAGTCACAGATTTAAAAAGTTAATACAAATTCATATTCTTTTTTTGGCTCATTCTCTTTTTTTTTTTCATCATTCTATATTATTTATATATAAAAAAATGATTTTCTGGTTATCTTTAATTTATTTCCCATCGGTTTATCTTGTTCTCATGATCTAGTCATGAGTTTTGCATGCCTTTTTGAATAAAGGTTTTTTTAAAAATAATTTATGTGTATTTAATTTTTGAAAATATTATTCTGATTCATCTGTAATTTTTTTTAATTTAATATAGATGAAATTTATTTTAAAAAATGAGAAATATTTATTTTTAGATAATATTTCTAGTATGTTCAGCCAAGCCTAACATTTTTTTTCTTTTTATTTTATTCAATTAGTTTCATGTGTGTCTATTTTTGTTATCTTTTATTAGTTTTAACAAATAAAATCGGATAAATATTTCATCTTATAAGATCAAATATATTGATCTATATTTATTTTTTAATTTTTTAGTTATTATTAATATTTTTTTTCATTTATTTACACAAATAATTATTAATTTATTTAATTATATAATTTCATAAGTAATTTTAATTTGCATTTAATTTTTAAAAAAAATTCTTAAAAAAAATAATGCAACCCACGAAGACGATTGGTAATATACAAAATAAAACAAACAACGAAATTCAACGGAGGCAATAACGAATGGCCCTGCAGCATTTGAATGTGGGACCCATCTTGTTGTAATAAACATAATTAGTGTTTTAAACTCGGATCGTCCCGGTGGGTTGACCCGGAAGCCGGCCGACCCGGGAACTAGACCGGTCCGGGTTTGTCAAAAGACCGGTCAGAACAACGACCAGGTCGATCCGGCAGGTCAACCCGTGACCCGGGCGAGACCCGGCCAAGACCTTTTCAAAAAAAAAATATGGGATTTGAAGCCTATTTGTATATATATTCTATGTTCCCAAGAAAAAAAGTTATGTTTTTTCAATGTGGGATAAACAAATTTTAATTTAAATACTTTAACTTAAAAGGATAATATAGTATCTTTTTAATATGGGATTTGAAACACATTAGTATATATACTCTATGTTCCCAAGAAAAAAGTTTTTTTTTTTCAATATGAGATTTGAAACCCATTAATATATATATTCTATGTTCACAAGAAAAAAGCTATGTTTTTTCAATGTGGGATAAAAAACATTTTTTGTTTTAATACTTCAATTTAAAAGCTTAACATAATATCTTTTTAATATAGGATAAAAAACTTTTTAAAATATTATTTTAAACTTCATTAATATGTATAACCTATATTTACATGGATTTTTCTTAATGTTTTATATAAAATATTAAAAGTTTATTTTTTTTTTAATTTTTTCAGATTAACCCGAGTCGACCTATGAAACCCGGAACTCGGCCTTTTGACTGAGTCAACCCTCCAAGCCGAGTTTAATAACTATGGACATAATATATTGTATTAGATTATTGTATGTATATATATAAATGGTAAGAAGACAGAACGATTCTATAATTTCATAATGTCAGAAAATTAACTCAATTTGTATCTTTTTTTAATTTCTTCTAATATGTTTATAGAAATTTAATTATTTATAATTTATTTTTTTATTCATAACATTTTCTAATCTATTCTTCTTGTAAGTACTTTTATTTAAATTGTTGGAAACACTTCCACATGAAAAACTTAAGTTAGACCTAATTTATTATAAAAATATTTGAAAAAATTGTCTGAATTAAAATTAAAATTTTTCTTCTTTATTTATTTTTTTAATAAATTAAATGGATTTAAATTTCTCCTATGTAAAAATTTGATTAAATGATAAATTAGAGAATAATTCAATATCCATGAGAGTAGCCGGACTAGGACAAGAGAAGGTGACGCAAGTGAATGCTAAATATAACAATTAAATAAGAAATACATAATATTTTAAATGCGTAAAAAAATTGCAAGTGTGCTTTAAATTCAAAAGTTTATTTTTTATAAAAATATTTATAATGAAATTTATCTTAGGAAGAGGTTTACAAAATCTTAAATATGCTAAAAAAAAATGAATTTCAATTAGGAAATGAAAACAAAAACTTGAAATTATAAAGAAAAGAAATATAAATCTGAAATAAACAAAAAATCTAAATATAAAGAAAAGAAATATAAATATGAAATAAGCAAAAAATCTAAAAAAAAAAGAAAAAAAATACAAATATTGTCAAAACCTAGGAGCCTTAGCCAAATTTTTGATATCTATAAATTTGATAGTCCGCGCAGTAAGGTAGTCATTATTATACAAAAAATAATCTCCAAAAATCTTCTAAAAATTTAAACATATTCAATAATTAAATAAAAAATTATAATTGGACACGAAAATCAGTTCTCTTTTTAAATCTTTATTTACCGTACTTATCTATAAATATATCTATTACATCATAATATAATCTGTTTAAAATAATTTTTTATTTAGTTTTGAAAGACTACTTCTCAAACGCATCTATTTTCGCATGCCCAACGACATCACGAAGTAGAGGGCAAGTCCAACTCAACTGGAAAGCGACTTTGATTTGGACAGGATGCCTTTGTTTTTCACCTTCGCCTTCATCTTCCTCGTCATCTACGACGCCTCCATCTCAACACTCTGCTATTAGTATCTTATCCTTCTCTTATTTTCGATCGTAGAAGAAATTATTTGATATACTGGAATTATACTCTTCTCTTATAAAAATATAGGATTTATAATATTTTTCTAAGAGAAAAGAGTACAGTTTGTGTGCTGAATAATTCCTCTTCATGGTAGAGTAATTTATGACTTAGTTATTGATGATTTAGGACTTGTTTAGAAATATAGTTGTAGTTGTTTTTTAAAATATTTTTTGTATTGAAATACATTAAAATAATATGTTTTTATTTTTAAAATCAGTATATCAAAACATTTCAGAACACATAAAAAAATTATTTTTTAATAAAAAAAATTAAATTTTAAAAAAATATTGTTTGCTTTCATATAAGTTATTCATTAATCCTTATTGACTGTAATGACTCTGATTGTTGGTTCAAAAATTCTTATATATCAAGGCATTAAATCATCAAATTGTGGGATTTACACAAAAATGCTGCAAAGATTTGAAATTAATAATGGTTGTTCTCTCAGAAAAGGAAGAAGATCTATATGTGACCATACAAGCAGGTATATTAGATATTGAAGTGTAGACAATGCTCTTTCCTTTGAAGAGCTAGGAGCCCAAATTGCAGGAAGAGAAAACATGAAATATATGAGAGAAATAAATAAAAGGATAGACAGAAAGAGAGGCTAATAAGAAAAATAAAAGAAGAATTTTGGTTGTTTTAAAAAGAAGATGGTAATTAACAATTATCCATGTAGGTCATTAACTTGTTATTTTTTAAATCACAAAGGTTAATTAATTATTTTTGTTAATCTCAATGGTTTTTCAGTGTACAAAGTGGATGTAAAAGTAGGTTTATTAGATAGTGTTTGATTACTATTCTAAGACCAAAAAAATAAAAACAATAAAAATAAAAATTATCTTTATAGACATGTTGGCACTATATTTCATGTTTTAAAAGTACCAAAATTCATTTTAAAATTGTTTCAAAGATAATTTTTTTATTACCATTATTTTCTTGTTTTTTATCTAATAATAGTAACCAAACACTGCTTTATATATTCAATTAAAAAAAATATTGTTTTTCCATCCAATATATACTTCTACAAATATAACTTTTCTAGATGATGTATCTTCATTTTACCATTTGAGCATTAATTAGTTTTTGTTAAATCTAATATTTGAAATTTCTTTAATTTGAACCAAAGATTTAATAGAAAGAATCCCAACTTTTAACCATGAGTTGTGCCTTTAAAATATTGTTACTTAGAACAAATTCAAAAGTTGACAAGATTTAGATAACATTTGATTATTATCTCAAGGAAAAAAATTATTTGATTGTAGAGACTATCTCTATCTCAAAAATAATGTTTAGAAAACCTTTTTCATCTTTTTTAAAAGGAGAGATAGATGGGTGTAGACGGTGCAAAACCAAGTTAATTTATTTTTCCAATAAATATCCTTTTAAACATTTCATAATTTCAATTTTTTTTTCTTGGTTTACTAAATTTCAAATATGTTTCCTCTCTCTCTCATATACATCAATACTTTAATTTTTAAATATGCTTTTTAAGAATGTAATTGTATTAAAAGTTTGCTTTTTTTATTTAATCAAATTAATATAAAAATCAATTACATAAAAAAAAATAACTTTATGATAATAATAAAAAAAATGTGTATTTATGATGAAATAATTATCTTGTATTCTCAAATATGTTAAATTTTAACTTTGTATTGGTGAAAATATTTTATTTTATATATCATTGGTTTATTTATTTTATTATTAAATATATTAAAAAAATAAGTTAATGAAGGAGTAAATCATAATTTAATTATATTATCATGTTAAAAATGGATTATGTTTTTTAAGATGATTACAAATCTTTTTACAACATAATTTTGATGAGTTGAGAAATTACTATTTTAAGTTAGTTAATAAACAATTAATATTTGTTATAAAATACAGTGACAATAATAATGTTTATTTATTGTTTGGAACATTTTAAATTTGATGATAAATATAAAGAGTAAAATAAATTTTTCTACAATTTATTTTGTCTTGTCTCTAGTCAATTAAATATAATACATAAATATTACTTCTGTAATATATAAAACTATCAAACAAAACTTTGTCTTCATCTTTTGTTGTGTAATATCGTTGGTGCCCGTGACGAATTTTTTTTTTTTTTTGCATTAAACATAATATTTAGGTATCACAAGTCTAATTTAAAAAAATAATACTACGTGACGTGACTTAGATCATAAATCTTATTAGATTGAACAAGCTAATTTTATTTTAATTAGATAAAAATTATTAAAACAAAAAAATAATAATAAATCAAGTTTAAAAATAAAAATGATTAGGATAATTTGGGAAAACAATATATGTTTTAAAAAAGTAAAAATAATATATCTCAATTCACAGGTCATTAAATACAAAATAATAAAATGGTGTAGAAAATGACAAAAAAAAATTTGGTATTGGTCAATCCAAGTTAGCATGACAAACCTATACTAACAGTAATCAGGGTTGAGCCATCATGGGATATCCCGCCAAACCTGCAACCTAAATCATGAGATTTGAAAAACCCATTAAAAAATAAAGAGAATTAGAAAACTCTTTAAAAAAAATATTAACTTTTTTAAACTTGTAATCGAGTCATTACCTAAGGCACTCTATCTCAAAAAACTATGAAGTTCAATTTCTAATCAATCAAATATTGAAGGATAAAATTGAAAAAATAATTTTAATTATATAAAAGAATTCAAAAAAATAGGAATAAAAGAATAAGGATAAAAATTAAAAAAAAAAATTTATTTTTGATTGAATGGTAAAATTGAAAAGAGAAATCAATTTAGCTAAAAGGCCCAAAGAAATCAAAAGAATGAGAATCAAAATTTATATAAAAAAATTGATTGAAGAGTGAAATTGAAAAGAATAATAACCTTTGTCAAAGGGTCAAGAAAAATAATTAGAAATCAAAACAAGGACCAAATTCAAAAATTTAGTACCATCAATTTGGATTGAAAGATGAAATTAAAACCAATAAAACTTTTATAAAATGAGTAAGAAGAAAAAAATAGAAAGAAAAAGAATAAAGATAAAATTAGAAAATAAAATATTTGGTAAATTGAAATTGAATGATGAAATCAAAAACAAATTAAACGTCTAAAAAAAAAGTCAAGAACAAAAATTTTAAAAAATAAATAAAGATTGAAGTTATAATATCAACAACAAAGATGATCAAGTTGTAATTTTTTGGGGAGGAGATAGAAAAAAAAAAAAAGATCTTCCAGTGACAAACTAGACCACCAATGCCGACATGTGCCGCTCCACAGGAACAAAAACACAACGTCGCTTCTAATGACATGGTAAAAATGTATTTTTGGATACTAAGAGGCGCTACAAGCACCGTCAGAAGTGCTTAAGCGCCACCTGCGCACCTCTTAATGGTGTACACATGCTTGATTGATTTTTGGAATATATATATATATAGTCGAATATCAATTTGCCCATAAGCTAACATGATTATAACAGGAAAAAAAAATGTTGTGAAAAGAAGAGAATGCCTATTAACTCTAATTTTAAAAATTTTGTTTTCAATGGTATTTTGATCGTTTTATTATGCTTTTTAATTATTTATATATATTAGGTCAACTATCAAATTGTCCCTCGACTGATATTATAATAATAAAAAAACCATTATGAAAATATAAAAATGCATGTTGACACCAATTTTAATATTTTTGTTTCCAATGTTATTTTTATCATTTTACTATGCAATTAAGATGCGAAAAGATTTATTTATTCCCGGTCAATTTGATAATAACTAATGAGTCATGTTAAAAAACTTTAATACTCTTGATAGCTAGTGTTAAGTTTTTTAATGAAGAAACAAAATTATCATTATATTATTTCAATGAACATTGTAAATGAATATGAAGTTATAATATTTTTCCAAATGCCTTTTAGCTTTTATAAATAGTCTTTTTTATATCAATTGTCTGATTTTTTTTTTATAACAAGATAATAACCTAACCAAGGTTGTCAAAGCATTTATGTGTGTGTGTGTAAAACTCAAATTATTAATTCAACATAAATAATTTTAATTTAAATCTAGAGATAAATTAACTTGAAATTATACAATTTAAATTCCAAACATAATGTCAAGTATTTAAACATAATTTCAAAATTTAAACATTCTTATTTAATAACTACTAGATCATTGGCTTGTGTTATGCTGCTAGTAAGATCGATTTTTTTAATATAAAAAAAATCTAAGTGTAGCTAATATTTTTCTATTATAAAAAAAAAAACTTTAATCATGTGAGAGTTGACTTGATATGATCTGATCGACTCTACAGGTCCAAAAACAACCTAGACAACTTATAAAAATATTTGTTTTAAAAAACAAATTGAGATGATAACATATTGAATTAAACCAGGTCAACCCAAATTAACTTTTCAAATCCATGATCCAAGTCATGAAAACATGATAACCCCATATAAAAAAATAAAAACAAATTATAAAATTCAATTCCTAATATATTCATTGTTGAATAATAAAATTAAAAAAATCAATATAAACAAAGGATACAATAAAATGATCTAAGTCTACTCGGATTAACTTGTAAAATTTATGAGCTGGATAATAAAATAGAGATAACTTAATAAAAAATAAATTGAAACAAATGACAAAATTTCATTTATAATCGATCAAATATTGAAGATGTTGAATGATAAAATTTAAAATAATAAAAAAAAAACATAAATTTAAAAAAAAAAAAATTATTCACGGGACAAAACAAATGAAATGAAACTGCAAGGATATAATTTTGACAAGAAATTCAGAATATTCAGAATATTAAAATGAGATAAAATTTATTTCAAGATTGTTTTTTTTCTAAAATAATACAAGATATAATGGTTTTTTTAAGCGTAAGAGTATAGAATTCACAACCTTGAATCAAACAGTAGCTTATTGGACAAAGGAGGAGGGGCAAACATGTAAGTACAAAATCGCACCGTGCCTGTCTCTGGACTCTTATAATCCCATCGAGCTCTGCACAGAAAGAAGAATTTCTTTCAGATTTTCATTTCTCCTTCTTCTCCACTGTCTCACGGAGCTCTCGTTCTCCTCCCCTAAAACAGAAAACCCATCAGATCGTTTCTTCTCCTTCTTCACTCTCTGTCACCACCTCACCTTCTGAAAAACACCCCAAACCTCTCTCTTTCTCTTTAATATATATATACATACATATACATAGATATATCTCCCACTCTCTCTCCTTCTGAAGCAAAACTTCCTTCTTCTGAGTGATGGGTGTGAGCTGCTCCCGGTGCTCCCACACTTCCCACATCACAGAAATCATCATCACCAGTTTCTTTCGCCACAAATCGTAAGACTGATATATAAAGACAAGAAAAAAAGAGAGATCATTCAGTTCGTGAATCTGGGTCTTTCGTTTTTTCGTTTTTTGACCAGATATATAAGCATATAGCTGTGATGGCAGCTTGATCAAATCTGTATCAGCAGGAAACAGTTTTACAAAAGCATGGCTGGTGGTACCGGTGGTTCTAATTCCAATTTGTCTGTTTTGCTTCAAAGCCAAAGAGGCCCTTGTGCTGCTTCTCAACCTCTTGAATCTTTTTTCCTTTCTGGCTCTTCTCCTTCTTTTCTTGGTATTCTTTCTAACCCTCTCTATCTCTTTTTCCTGCTGAGTTGTTTTCAA
This sequence comes from Populus tomentosa, assembly GCA_018804465.1. NCBI lineage: Eukaryota > Viridiplantae > Streptophyta > Magnoliopsida > Malpighiales > Salicaceae > Populus > Populus tomentosa. Next base: position 6,937,033 of record CM031997.1, read on the forward strand.
TGGAAATGATTGCTAATAGGTGTATGTTGTTATTATGATTGATTGAGACACGATCTTCTAATTATCGTGTGTCAATAATTTAGGTTCAAGATCCATGATGAGTTTTGAAGATGTTCATCAAGCAACCGGATCAACCAGGCCTTTTTTCCGCTCGTTTGATCACGAAGACAATGGAGACGATGATCTGGATGAATATTTTCATCAACCTGAAAAGAAGAGGAGACTTACTGTTGATCAAGTTCAGTTTCTTGAAAAGAGTTTTGAGCTTGAGAACAAGCTTGAACCTGAAAGGAAAATCCAGCTTGCAAAGGATCTTGGCCTGCAGCCGCGTCAGGTTGCCATATGGTTTCAAAACCGCCGAGCAAGATGGAAGACTAAACAGCTGGAAAAGGATTATGACGTTTTGCAATCTAGCTACAATAGCCTTAAGGCTGACTGTGACAACCTCCTCAAGGAGAAGGAGAAACTTAAAGCTGAGGTAAATAAACACCATCCTTTTTTAGAGAATTCAACAACCTTGCTGCCATACGTATCTCTAGTATAGAAGGGAAATACGATCGAGCAACGGTTTTTAATTGTTTTCAGGTCAATCTTCTCACCGACAAGTTGTTCCTCAAAGAGAAAGAGAAGGGAAGCTCGGAATTGTCTGATAAGGATGCATTATCGCAAGAGCCACCTAAGAGGGCTATAGCTGATTCACCTTCCGAGGGTGAAGTGTCGAAAATCTCAACAGTGGCCTGTAAGCAGGAAGATATCAGCTCAGCCAAAAGCGACATATTTGATTCAGACAGCCCACATTACGCTGATGGGGTGCATTCTTCACTCTTAGAGGCAGTAGATTCCTCATATGTTTTCGAACCCGACCAATCAGATTTGTCACAAGATGAAGAAGATAACTTTAGCAAGAGCTTATTGCCTCCATACGTCTTTCCGAAGCTTGAAGATGACGATTACTCTGACCCGCCTGCAAGTTTTGAAGATCATGCCTTTTGGTCCTGGTCATACTAAGTTACACTTGGCATATATCGTCGTTTGTTATTCTTCTTGTTTACTTACAGCTTCTTATGCATTAAAGCAATAAATCCACTCACGGCGCCCCAGCCCAGATCTGTGGTGCTGGGGTGGGTTCTCCTGGTTGTAGTTGGAAATGATGATGATCTTTGCCCCGTTTGTAATCCTGGCTGTGTCTGGGGTCCTCTTTTTTTTTTTCCTTTTTTTTCCCCTAAACTAGATGGAACTTTCAGAACCTGCTGTAACTAAATTTCCTTAAAAAGCTTGTATGGGAAGGTAATGCATCTCTTGTGTTCGAAAACTGTTCCTTGATTTCCACGCTTAGCTCGTTGATTAATCCACTCCTGGTGACCTTACAGAATTTAAATGTGTTGTGTTCATGTTCAAGTCAGCAGTGAGACTTGATTCTCTTTAATTGGCAAGATTTTTATTTTTATTTTGTTCTGTTCTCTTTTGGATATAAATCTGATGCACAAAAAGATATGAACAGATTTCAAAAAACAAATCAAATCTGTCAGTGGATACGGTACCTGTTCCCCGTCCTGAACTCTGCTTATCCTGTTCCCGCGAGACTCTATAAATCTTAGTTATTGCCGCATCACGACGAGATCATGTTTAAGGAATTTTATGTTTATATATTGTGTTCATAAAAAAAATTATTTTTTTTAATTTTAAATTAATATTGTTTTAGTGTTTTTAAATTATTTTAATAGTTAAAACTAAAAATAATTTTTTAAAAATAAAAAATATATTATTTTAATATTTTTTAAAATAAAAAATATTTTGAAAAACAATCACTCTCATACATTGCCTTAAATATTCCATGGTCTTTAAAATGTTTTTCAAGTATGATATATAATATTTTTTTATTATGTTTTTAAATTTTTTTAGCATGGATGAACAGGTGTGTTTTATATATTTTTGGATTATTTTGATGTATTAATATAAATATTAATTTTTTTAAATAAAAAAATATTATTTTAATATATTTCTAAATAAAATATATTTTTTTAAAAATAACCTTTAAAACCCTCCGAAGTAATGGATACGTGTATGGAAAACCAATGGAAATTATTTACCTTTAGGCTTTACCCATAAAATGACAAAATGGAAGAAATCGAATTCTTTCCATTTTATAATTAATTTTAATTTAGAGATTTAAACCATTAATAAAAGTACATTAATTGTTAGCTCAACATTCTTCAAGTTAGTTTTAAATAGCCAGGGAGAAAATAAGGGCACGTGGATTTGGGACTACTTACACGAGTGTTGGTCTAAATAGCTTGTCTCACCTTTGCCATTAGCACGTGTCAATTGCCCAATCTTTCTAGTCAGAGAAAAAGGACGTTAAAGATTGGGTCATGAGAGTTGTTGAGGGAAAAGTAACCTATATGGTATAATTTCGTAAATTCGGAGCATCTTTATTTGAGAATCAGTAACGGAAAAGTTTCTGTAGAGAGTAGTTGCGTAGAGGTCTCAGTTTCATGGAGGAGAATTTCGTGCCACCTCATTAAGAAATTCAACATCACTCTTAAGAGATCCACGTCACTCAACAATATTTTATTTATTTATTTATTTATCCACGCTTATCGTCGAGCTGAGCACCTTAAAATTTGATACCAGCTAAAGCCGAATCCATAGAAAGCGAGACTTTTCTTCAAATTCCTTGAGAGGAAGGAATTAGTGCGCACGTGTTTTACTACTATTTTCGGACCGACTAATTCATATTTTAATATATAAAGGATGCATTTTCGTTTAAACTATCTGAAAGTATATTCTTTAAGTGATTTTAATTTTCTTTGTTTATTAATATTGATAGCCACAAAATATAGGATATAAATTTTCTTCGAGATGAGAAAAAAATAATATATATATATATATATATATATATATTCAAATCAATTTATATATAACACAATTAATTCTACAAATTATAAGATTAAAAATTATATAAATTTTTAATAATTATTATATTACCAAATCGAATATGAGATCAGGGAGCAATATGGAAAACGGGTTAATGGGTTTCCTATGCAACTTGTTTTCTTTAAAGTTACAAGTGACAGCAAGGAGTTGGCAGATCTTGGACGTCCACTTCTTTGTTTGGAAAAGTCAAAGCATTGGTGCTTGTTCCACTTGCTTTTGTTTTATTAAATTGAATATAAACAGCAGTCCAATCAGATAAATTTATTACTACTGTTGTTTAATGTCAATTTGGCATGGGTACACTACAACAGATTGCACTTATTAATTGTATATTACAAAGTGAAAAAAAAATTAAAAACAATATTTTAAAACCAAATCTCAAAACAATATCGAAAGCTTTCAGATTGCCAGGTGTATTTGTTATATTCTCTCGAAGAGCGGGGCCCCCTTCCAGGCTTCCTACCGACCATCTACGACCCCCACTGGTGGCCTTTCGACAGATTCCATCCACATGTACGGTTGTGATGCCGTTGAGCAGGAGCATCACTATCAAAGGCAGCGTCCACTAAGCAACAACCCCATTTGGCATTTGGAACCGTCCCTCTGCTGGACCCCACAGACGTGGACATCTTGGGGACACGTGGCGTGTGATCTCCTGATTAGATTGGCTGATGATCAGGGTCAGAAGAATAAAGGAACCCACCACTGATATTTTTTTGTAAAGTTTTGTTCGGCAGGTAATTTTAAGGATTTTTCAGGTAATTAAAGGCTTTTTTTATATTTTATTTAGTGCAAAAATCAAGGTTAATGCTTGAGAGTTTTAATAAGCCTATATGAGTATATAAAATTGATATAAATAATGAATAATGTAACTTTAAAATAATTATAAAAAAAAACTTTGTATTAATTAATATAAGAAAAAAAACACCGATCTCCAGGCACGTTACAGCAATAGTGCAATACAGATAAGCAGGGAGTGCCTGGAGGGATGTATGTGAAGTGGGACCCTTGGGTTAATGGGGGCAGAGAGAGAGGAGAAGCGTCCATGACAGTGACAGCACGCACCTGTCTATGGTTTTTTCTTTTTTAATGTGCTAAAAATTTGTGGTAATAGTTATTTTTAAATTGTTTTTTATTTTAAAATATATTAAAATTATTTTTTTATTTTTAAAAAATTATTTTTTATACTAGTATATAAAAATAATATAAAAATATTAAAAATATATTAATTTTAAATAAAAAAATTTCAATTTGTTTCAAAAACAATTATAAAACGTAAAATAAAACACTCCCAGAGCTGCACGATATATTACTGCTCCTTCTTTTCTGGGGGGTCCACACCACACGTGCCTACCAGGTGTTGCTGTCTCATTGTGTGTGACGATTTCAGACTTGTGAATAATAATAATAATAAAAAACGAATAAGAAAGTTACTTATTCGCCGGTGATCCATGAATGAGTCTCACTACTCCGTTCCGTTGTGTTGTGTTTCGGATGGAGATGGTAATTCAACAATTCATTTCATTTTAGCAAGTCACTAGTTATATGCTCCGTGCGATGCTACAGGTCAATTATTTTTTACATTTTAAAACTAGTCAAGATCTAAAAATATTAGGTTTTTTTATAAAGTTATACCTAAAAATCTCAGTTTTGATTGCATCGCCTGATCCAAGAATAATGTTTATAATATTAATAATAACATTAAACTTGGGTTAACCCTTAGCATAAAAATGTCTGGACTACAATATCAGATCCAATAGCATTGGACGTGGGTCTGGATGCAAGGTCGTGTCATAAAAGTATGATAATTAAATAAATTAGTTAAAAAAAAAACCAACAGGAAGAAAAAAACTAATGAAAAAAAAAAGAATTAATTGGGTTAACCCTTCAAATCAGGTTAACCCGTCATACCTTGAATTCGCATAATGAAAGTTTGATAATTAAAAAAAAATAAAAATTAATGGGTTAACCCAGAATTAACTGGGCTAACTCGTCAAACCAGGTTAACCTGTCAAACCCGGAATACGTGTAATGAAAGTTTGATAATTAAATAGAAAAAAATTTAACATTAACAATTTAAATTAAACGAAAAAAATTAATTAAAAAAAAAAGCATCAGCCTTTTCAGTGCAGTCCACAGTCAAAGGCATAAAAAAAAAAACTAAAGGCATCAGGCAAAAACTACTTAGAAAAAAATTAATATTAATAAACTAAATTAATTAAATAAAATTAATTAAAAAGAAAAAATAAAAGAAAAAAAACCTCTAAAAAGAAAAAAAATACTAAATAGAAAGAAATTTAACATTAACAAACTAAACGAAACGAAAAAAAATAATTAAAAAAAAAATTCAGGTTAACTCGTCAAACCAAGTTAACCCGTTAAACCCGGGATCCGTGTCATGAATGTCTGGTAACTAAATAAAAAAAAATGTGAACATCAACAAACTAAACTAAACAAAAAAAATTAATTAAAAAGAAAAAAAAATCTGTGTAAACTCGTCAAACCATGCTAACCTGTTAAACCCAGGATCTGTGTCATGAAAGTCTGATAACTAAATAAAAAAAATTAACATTAACAAACTAAATTAAACAAAAACATTTATGAAAATAATAAAAAAAAAAATAACAAGTCAACCCGGAATTAACTGGGTTCACCCGTGAAACCAGGTTAACCTGTGAAACTCGGAATATTTGTCATGAAATTCTAATAACTAAATAGAAAGAAATTTAACATTAACAAACTAAACTAAATGAAAAAAATTAATTAAAAAGAATAAAAAGCAAAAAAAAAATCTATTTTAACTTGTCAAACCAAGTTAACCATTTAAATCCGGTAAACGTGTCATGAAAGTCTGACAACTAAATAAAACAATTAAACATTAATAAACTAAATTAAACAAAAAAATTTTGTTAAAAAAAAAAAAACAAAGGAAGAAGCAAAAAAAAAATCCCAAACAACATAAAAAAATCGGCTAAAAAAACTAAGACAATTTAAAACAAAAATGCCTAAGGAATCAGTGTTTTATTGTGGAAATGAAAAAATTAATTAAAAAGAAAAACCAAAAAAAAAAATTTGAGTTAACCCATTAAACCTGGAATGTGTGTTATAAAAGTTTGAGATAGAAAAAAATATAACATTAATAAAAAAATTTTACTTTTAAAATATCCATTAAAAAAAACACAAAGAAAAAATAAAGAAAAATAAAAGCAAAAAGTAAAAAAAAAATCTGAATTAATTGGGTTAACCCTCAAACCAAGTTAACCCATCAAACCAGAGATTCACGTCATGAAAGTTTGATAGCTGTATAGAAAAAAAATTGGAATGTGTGTTATAAAAGTTTGAGATAGAAAAAAGTTTAACATTAATAAAAAAATTTTACTTTTAAAATATCCATTAAAAAAAACACGAAGAAAAAATAAAGAAAAAGAAAAGCAAAAAGTAAAAAAAAAAATTTGAATTAATTGGGTTAACCCTCAAACCAAGTTAACCCATCAAACCAGAGATTCGCGTCATGAAAGTTTGATAGCTGCATAGAAAAACAATTGACGGGTTAACGCATAATTAATTTGGTTAACCTATGAAACCAGAAAAAAAAAATCTAGGTTAACCCGATAAACCCGGAATGCATGTTATAAAAGTTTGAGATACAAAAAAATTTAACATTAACAACTTTTTTTAAAAAAATATCAATTAAACAAAAACAAAGAAAAAATAAAGTAAAAAAAAGACCGCTCAATTAAAAAAAACAATGAAAAAAAAGACTTAAAAAAGAAGAAGCAAAAAGCAAAAAGTAATAATAATAAAAAAAAAACATGGAACAGTAGGGATCAGTGTTTTACTGTGGACTGCACAGTGCAGTCCACAGTAAAACACTGATCCGTTTTAGTTATATTTCAATTTGCTTAAAAATAAAAAAGGTTTAAAATAAAAATGAAGGAACCTAATACAAATTAAATAATTTCTTCTTGTTTAGGTACATTTTTGAACAAGATCCAACAAAATCAAGGCAATAACACTAAATATTTTAAAGTAAGAAAAATGAGAAAAAAAAAAGCCTAAAAAAAAAAAAGAGTATTCAAGAAATTTCTGAATTATCTTGTCATCCATCCAAGACACTCTTTATAAGTTTTGGGAATTAAAATGTTAATTACTCACTGGCATGGCTTGTTTTTGAGTTATTCTCCAAAATTTATCTTTTTTTCTTTTAAAATAAAAAAATAATAAAAAGAAGATTACTGATTTGAAAAAAGCAGGCTGAGGAGAATTTCAAATATATATATAAAAAAATCAAATTATAATTTTGGATAGAATTAGAAACTTAATCGTATCTCATTATACCCAAGACTAGAGAATACAGATTCAATGTCAAATTAAATAATTATTGGACAAATTTCATTTAATCATGAGCCATATTATAAGTTTAATTATGTTTAAGAATTAATTTGAGTTAAATTAAAGTATTTAATTAAGTACAAAGACTTAATTATACTTTAAATATGTCAAATTAATTTTATTATGAACTTAATTGGTGAAAAATTAAGTATGGTAACCTATTTTTGGCTTAATTGAGAATATTGAAATTTTAGAGAATAAAATTTAATTGGTTCAAACAAGAGGTAAAATTATAAAAAAATCAAAGTTTAAGATAAATTAAAGGGTTAAATTGAAGAAATTTACAATCAAGAATTTTTTGAAAAAAAACACCTGATTCTAGAGATTTAATTTGACTGAAGTGGTTGGGAATGATGTGCACATGATGTTAGCTATATGAAAGAAATATTTTTTTTATGCTTGGTAAAGAGAAAAGAATTATACATTCTTAGGTTTTAGAAAAGTGTGAAGAGAAAGTTCCTACTAAAAGTTATGATGGATCGAGGTCATTCTATAAAGTTAATGGGTAAATTTGACTTATGACAATTGTACATAGGCATTAGTTGGATTTTTTGAATCAATTGAAATTTAAGGTTGTTTTTCGATTCTGGTCATGTGTAGTTGGTAAAATCTTAGCCAATGGTTATTTTTGTTTTTTGTTTCACAAGATTTGCAAGTCAATAGAGTTAATAAATCTTTAAGAGGCTAAAAATTCACCAAGATGGAGATTTATTAGTGACTTGGCTCATTTTTATTCCTTTAAATAATGTCCAAGTAAATAAAATGAGCACCAATAAAAAAGAGTGGAGTAGCTAGTAATGTGTAGCTAGTAAGATTAAGGCCAGTAGTTATTATTATTATTTTTTTGTTACGTGGAATTTGCAAGTAGGTGAAATCACTAAATCTTTCAAAAGGCTAAAAATCACCAAGGTGGAGATTTATTGGTGATGTAGATCTTTTTTTCCGTAAAGTATAATGGTCAAATAAATAGAATGAGAACTAAGGAAGAGAGGAGTAGCCTCCAAGCTTTGTAGATTTGTTCACCAAGATTGTTCATTCTTTGCTCACCTAGTGTTTTTACTATTATAAATGGATAGTTTTAAGATATAAAAAGCTCAAAGGTTAAGATGTTTTATTTGAGTGTTATGGTTGGCGGTGTACAAATGAATTTGGGATTGAATTTTGAATATAAAAATCACTATCATATTCTTGTACTAATTTGTCTCATAAAAAGGAATAGTTCTCATGTTGTTGTGGATGTAAGGAAAACATTAACAAACTATGATAAATCTTGTAAACTCTTTATTCATCTTTGTTATTTTTCTTTTCAAAGAATTGGATTCTTCGTGATAGTGTGCGTTGAATCTTAGTCCTAAATTCCCTAACATAATATCTTAAAATAAATTCCTTACATAAAACCATAGCAATTATAAAATAAACTCTAAAATTTTAATCTATAAATTAAATTAAAAAATATAATTACAAAATATCAAGTGTGTTTGAGAAAGACAATAAATTTATATTTGAAAGTTTGTAAATATGTATAAATTCTTTTTATAAATGAAAATATTAGATAAGATGATGAGGTGGATAAACACCTTACCGCCTTCACACTAGATCTAGATAAAACCATAGTTGTAAAATAAAAAAGGGCATGGTGGGTTAATTTGTTGATCCACTGACATGAGACATGAACTATGCTGAATTTACTATAAAATTATCCATGTAATTGACTTGATTAAACTTAAAAAACCTGGCAGGTCAACTCGTGATCCTAATAACCCGATCAAAACTCATGTAAGACCTAGTTAATTTTTTTAAAAAAATAATATTTTTTTTTAATCCAAAATGATGTTATTTTAAATAAAAATTATTAAAAAAAAGTTGATCTATTTAATCCATTATCCACGCCAAATTTCAAAACTACAATTAACACCTATTCATGATTATTTTTTGGTTTGCCAAACAAATCAAATAAAAATCCAACTTAGTGCTCGTTTGGCACTGCGGTCCAACCTGTTTTTTGTAAAATTTCAAAAAAAAATTTTTTTTGCTAAAATTGAGTGCGGTTTGTACTTTCTGGATCGTTTTGATGTGCTGATATCAAAAATAATTTTAAAAAAATAAAAAAAATATTATTAACATGCTTTTCGGTATAAAAAACTATTTGAAAAACAATCATTACTACACTTCCAAATACTCTCTTAATCAAGTCTGATGACAACGAGGCTAGGATTATTCTCAATCAAGCGAGATTTCAAAAAAAAAAAACAATTTATGATTATTCTCATGGCTAGGATTGCCTGCTTGGTTGTAGGCCGTAGGGCGAGGGTCTTTCATAGCCGTATGTACTTATTATTATCTTTTCCTTTTAAATTCAAGATTAGCAATTTTCATGAATATGTCATGCTATTGTGAGCTTATACTGTTATTATTATTATTTTTTTTAGTAATGTTCTTCTAATTTCTCAAAAAGTTCAATAATTCGAAATGTTATCCAACAAAATCTGCAGCAAGTAGGTAGTTTTTGACCTCCGATCATCCGACAATCTATTATAGCCATGTGTTGACAATCATTTAGCAGTCGTTCTGGTGGGTTTAAAAGCACATGTCATGTTTGCTAGGTTAGAATTGATTGTGAAGGGTCATCAACAGAGTCAGACAACCATTTTAAAGGTAGATAAATCTATTTATAACTTGTAATGTGCATGTGTGCATAACTGCATAATAATCAAATTTAGAAAAAAAGTTCAATAATACATTTCTATATAGCAAAATTATTTAATCTTTACCATATGCAAGAATTTTTCTTAATATAGAAAGTGTTTAAAAGTGTAATAATAATTGTTTTTCACTCAAAAATACATTATAATAATTTATTTTTATTTTTTAATATTAACACATCAAAATAATAAAAAATATTAAAAAATTCAAATTTTACCGGAACTCCTTTGAAAAGCAATACGAAACAGGGTAATAGTTGCAATTATTTCTCTTCTTTTTGTTGCCCTTTACATTTTTTTTTACGTTTTTTTCTCAAAACAACAGAAAAATGAATTTAGAAATTTTTGAAACTTGTATTGTGACAACAAATATTAGCACACCTAGTAAAATTAGAGGGAAATTAAAATGGATTGCTTTTTATACAATAACGACAAGCATTCAACTAAAATGGGCATGCAAGGAATGAACATAACAAGAAGGAATCTTCTATTTTTAAGATCAAGACTGCGTTTTACATGTTATCAACTTCAATTGGGTATGGTTTTGATCCAACGATGGAACTTTTCTTTTGTTATTTAGTAGGGGCCAAAGGGCTATAGAACTTAATGGGAAGGAATACTGACATACACAAATCTTAGGGAAATGTCTGTGTGCTGACAATTTCTAACAAGCAGTTCATTGTAAACCAAGCTCTTGTTAGCTTAAAAAGAGAGCAATTAATTATATGCTTCGTTGTGTAATCCATTACCATTGTAAGAGCTAATCTCCCAATTTTTTTCCCATTTGATCTTTCTCAGAAGGTGTTCTGATAGCTGTTCTGATGTTGCTTACTACACGCTCTTGTGTCAATCTTTGACATCAAGAAGCTGGAGCTTGAGGTCATAAGGGTGTAGTGCTCTCTTCTCAAGAATTGATTTTGCTGATAAAGATCATCAATCACCTCGAATCTTACTGAAGTTGCACATACGGAGATTAAAATTTGAGGTTGTCCTTCAAATAGCACACAATCTCTTGCTGTAAAATTTGACGAAGACAGAAGAAATCGAGGAGTGTAAGTCATCAGCTACCAGCAAATTAAGAACTAGGAATCGATACTTGCATCAGCATATTGATTTATGACGGATATTTTCTCAAGTCAGAAATATTACTGCTGTAAACGCCTCTAAGAAGATTGCGATGATAAAACCTTCAAGCTATAATCTACTTTAAAATATCCTTCAAACTAAGGCACTGTATTTCAGTGCAGCCAATCCTAAGCATAGCTCTCCAAGAGATGGCAAATTTATGTTGCTTTAATAGCCAGGAGAAAATAGCAAAAAGATGAAAGTTTTGAATCTCAAGAGTAAGAGTGATCGTAAGAGTAATCGCAGTATTTTCGAACACCCTTTTCTCTCTGTTTCCTTTGTTTTCTTTCCTGGATTTTATGCAAGAACACGGTGTTTGAGGAGGAGGAGTAAAGAGAGCAACTTACAATCAAACAAAGGATGATGCATCCAGCAGCACCAGGGAACAAAGCATACCAAAAATTCAAGTGGTGAAACCTAGCTCCATCAATGAACAAAAGTGGCAAACTTGCAGCTGTAAATCAATTTGTATTACTTGCATTTTAGTATCAGGCAAACGAATGAAAACTGGGTCCATGAAAAAAAAAAAAAAAAAACAATGGAGTTTATACTCTACCTGGTGGATGGGTGGAGCGTGTATAGACCATGAAAGCAATGGAAGCAGCAAGGGCAGCACTTCTAGCTAACCAACTGGGCCCAAATAGCGAGAATGCAATAACACCAATGGCTGCGCAACCTATCTGAGCCATGAACATATTATACTTCTGCAAGTTGTAGAGGAGCAAGTGAATTAGAAATTTTCATTTCAAGACATAAAACCCTGCCATTCACAGCAGTTACAAAGCCAACACTACAAAATCTTCGATGGAAAGAAAAGAGATAGATATCTTAATGGCTAGGCTACTTTCTGGCTTTAATCTGATTCTATAGATAAAGAAAAGAAGATTTATTTTTTAAGTATCTCTAGAATCTTTTGGAAAATTGAAGAATTTGCCAAGAACACAACTAAAACATGACTCCTCCAAAATTGATAGCAAAGCACAATCCTGGACAAGTAAAAAATGGAGCTTTTGTTGGTGAAGCTTTTGGGTGATCTTAAAGCTCAATCACAAACTTTCTTAATCATCTTAAGCAGAGTAATTTAGATTATTGTCACTCCAACTCCCTACATTCATTCAATATAGCTTAGGGTTGCAAAATTGCTGGTCAGGAAAAATAAGACACATGTTGTAGAAATTAGCAGCATTATGAGGAACAAACAAAACAGACCCGTGCACCAGGGGATGAGGGAGTGACAAATAGAACTGCAGAAACAGCTCCTAAGGGTGCAATTGTCATTGAAATCCCTTTTGGCGCCAGTATTTGGTCCATCTTTCCAAATATCGCCATTGCTGCAAAAGCCCCTGTTCAAGCTCACACAGACACGTACATTTTTAGAAACAAGATGAAGCATTGGCAGATGACATATGCGAAATGGGCAAAAACCTAAATAGTTATTAGCATGTCCGGTAGGCTAAAAAAGAAAAGGAAAGAGGTATTAGCGAGTGACCTGCAGAGGGCCAAAAGATATCACTGAAAGACGGTGAAGACGCAGGGGTGTTGTCAGGTTTCCAGGAATCCCAAAGTGGTGCAGACACATTGCTTGATGCCACAACCCCATGTTTAGTCCTTGTGATTTTGCTACTAAAAAGACTCAAACCAGGAGATAACCTCTCTAAATTAATCTTGTTGCCGCTGCTTTGAATAAAGGGAGAGAGAGATGAAGAACACAAACTCAAAGCTGTTGATGGTACTGGTAATGTTGGTGGCATACAAGCATTATGATGATGATGATGACTAGCCCTGACCTGCATTCCCATCTGTTTTAGTGCTATGTTGCTTGGATTAGATGATGGGTTCTCTCAACGATTACCTTAATATATCGATACTGTTCCTTTTTTATATTTTTCAGGAGCCGGACGCTGCCCGTTGAGATATTAGGCTTTTGGGGTCATCCAAAAGGCATCGAATTGGATAAGGGGCGGGCCGCGGGGCATCCAGCTACTCGAGATTATATATATATATATATATATATATATATATATATATATATATATATATATATATATATATATATATATATTCTCGACAGTGAGTGAAATCAAGTAGTTTCGTTTGATGGGATGATTGAATTGGAATTATACTTAAATCTTTGTGCGATGTAATTCTATATAATATATTATTTTAATATATTTTTAAATAAAAAATATTTTAAAAAACAACTGCTATCACATTCCTAGAACTCCTATTTATAATTTTATTACCTATGTGTTTTTAATGATAACTTATTCTTTCCAAAAATATATATGAACAACGGGAATTCAATTGTATTCCTCCTAAGAATATAAACTATGATGGATTAATGAATCATTATTCGATTAGATATAATTTATTATGGATTCATTTGTTCATGTGAACAATGTGAATTTTTTATTTTTCTCCTCTAACTTTTAATTATTGCAATTTTATTCTTTATAGTTCTAGTATCATGATTTCTTTTATGTGTAATCCTTTCAATTTGCATTACCTCTCGTGTGCTAAGTTTTGAGGGATGTTCGAAGACTGGTTTGGTTTTGATTTTGTAAAGTTATAATTTAAGTAGGGTTGAAAATACAAATTAAAAAAATAAGGATTATATTTGATAAAGAATAAAAACACATGTCCTATTTAGATTTTGATGTGTGTAACTTCAATTCAATCCTTAATTTTAGATTTTCTATCATTTTGTTCCTATTATTGTGGAGATTCATGTTTCAATACTAGTACAAAACTTCATTTTCTTCACTTTTAAATTTGTAAGTGTTGAGAGAGGAGATACAAAGTCGCAAGAAATTTCCAAGAAGAAAGAAAATTATCGAATGACCACATTTCAACCACTTAAAATGTTGATATTGGTGTCATGAGTTCATCTTCTCAAGACAAATTCAGTGGAGGTGGTGTTTTCCTATAAACATACTAGAAAAAATAGATAAGGATCCTTTAGTTGTTTTTTTACTCCTTTTTTATTGTTTTTTTGGAGTGATTTTAGGGTTGCTAATTGGTTTATCAAGATTTCTATAATGTTTTGGAGGTGTTTTCAAGTAAAAATAAGTTGAAATTGAGTTTTTAAGATCTAAAAGCTTGTACCTTGATTTTATGTTCACCAAAGGTGATTGTAAAATTAACTAGAAGGTGAAGGTCGCCTACCCCAGTAGGCAACATTTTATGATTATTGTAGAAATACTTATAGGATTCAATATGGTATTAATACTCGAAAAACAATGTAAAAAGTGTGTTAAAAGTACATTTGACATGAAAAATGCAATAAAATGATGTGTTCCCAAAAAAATATTAAAGTAGAGACTAAGGTGCCGTTTGGTAATGCGGTAGGAACTGAGGTGCAGTCAAAACGCAATGTTAAGGTGTTTGGTTACGTTTGAAACGTGGGTTGAAAATGGTGGGACCCATCACCTGTACAGCTGAAGCTGTGGTTAGAAAAAAGTAGCAAGCAGCTGCTGCTGACCACCAGCAACCTCAAGTAAAAAAAATCCACCGACACTTTTCAAACATTAAAAAAAACAGCCGTTGGATAATTATAAAAAATTGCTACTGCTCTCCCAGCAAAACTCCTCTGTTACAATTTATTAATTCCAACGGCCTCACTTCTCAAAAATTCTCCTCCCCTCCTCCCCACTCATCCACTGTCAAAGAATTCAAGTTTCCCTATCTTGCCGTTCACTGTTCACCATCCTTTCTTCCCACCTAGCAAATCCCTCCTCCATTGTTATCCTTTCTTGCCAAGCTCCTGAGCTGGTGAGGTTGCAGCAAAATTGTCCAGTCGTTGCCACTGTGTCCCTCCTCCCTGTCACATAAAAAACAGGGTGAGCTCACAAACAACACTCATGGCAAAAAAAAGCTATCATCTACTGTCAAATAAGAATTGCCCCTTCTGTTTTTCTACCCGAAATGGCTTGCCATGCGACTGATGTTGTAGATCCGCATCATATAAAGGTATATCGCCATTTGTTTAATTTTGAAGTTCATCTGCAACATTTCAATAATTTTCCCGTTTGTATTTCTTCTCACAATTTGTTCGGGATTGTTCATGTTATGCCTGCAAATCCGATTCACTTGAGAGGCAAAATAACAAGGGGACACTGGAATTATTTAGACAAAACAGAGACGGTTCTGCAGTAGAGAGTATGTTTTCCGTTAAAATTTTACGCCTCCCTACAGATAATTATAGATATGTATATATGTTTAGGTTTTGTGTATTGTTCTGGGTTACAATATTTATGAATATATTGTGCTGTAAGGATTGTGAATTAAGCATAGCATTCTGCCTGCATTGATGCTGATATGGGGAAAAAAAAAGCAGGATGTCCTCACGTTCACAAAACAAGGACAAGTTATCCTTACCCACAGGCATAGAGGCATCGCTTTCTTGCCCAACCCCCCCAACCGTGATGCTGTTCGTTATTTTATTTCTGTTTCTGTTTTGTTTTTTAAAAGTTAGAAATTGTGATATTGAGTGTCTCCTTGTCCATAGTGAGAACAAATGGACTTATATATCGCTGAGATGGGGATGGAGAAATGTCTGCATAATATTGTTAATACAGCTTGCTCAAGCTCTTCAAACGAATTCCATATTAGTCTTAAAGAGGCCTTTGCTTGATATACCATCCCGTTCATTAATTGATGGAAGAAGTCCCAGATCATGCATTTTAATTATAGGAAGATGTTTGAATTTCAACTGTTAAATTAAGCTCTTGGAATGGTGCTTCTAGCTGAGAATCTGAGAGAGAGAGAGATCGATGGAGAAGATAACATTCTCGTTTTAGGTTTTCCAAAACCTCATTCCAATATTGCCAGTTCGGCTGGAAACTGAGTTAACAGCTAATGGATTTCAATTATAATTATGATGCATGAAGATTTGGAGTATTGATGTGTGTTGTTTGTTGGACACATGCATATGGTATGGAATGACTAGAATTGTTATATAGAATGGTAATCACTTGTTATAGAATGTTATAATAAGATCAAAAATTGCTCCAGACATATAGCTTTTAATTTTAATTGTTCTTTACCGTAGTACACCATTGCATGTCATATACACTTCCTTCCAATATTACGCAAATGATTAGCATATTATAAAAATGCATGATGTTTGCTTGCAAATATGTTATCCAAATAGGAATGGATAATCCGGAAACTATTGATAAAGCTGCTTGGAATAAAGAAATGTTGCATGTATTTTGTGACCTTTCCATCAAGGCCATCGACATGGGAATGAGACCGAATACGCATTTCGATAAGGCCGGTTGGAAATATTTGCAAACATCTTTCAAAGAAATGACTGGTCACGCATTCACAAAGACACAATTGAAGAACAAATGGGATGGCTGCAAAAAGGATTGGAGGATATGGACGAAGCTCATTTCAGAAACTGGTGTGGGCTGGAGTGCAGAATTAGGGACAATTTCTGCAAGTGATGAGTGGTGGAAAACAAAAATTCAGGTTATTTTGCTGCCTCTTTAATTTTTAATTTCTTTAAATATTAGTTTAGTAATTACCAAAATATTTAGACAAGCTGCATTAAATAATTCAATTTTTTCTATGTAGGAAATAAGAGGCGCAAAAAAGTTTAGGCACGCCGGTATCGAACCATCTTTACGGTTGAAGTTCGACAGAATGTTCTCCAACATTGTTGCTACTGGACAGTATGCATGGGCACCATCGGCTGGAATGCGTCGTGATGATAATGTTGGTGTTGCTGAGGATCCAAATGCCAATGATGAACAACCTGATTTGGAAGAAGGAAGCGGTGATTCAGAAGAGGATGGAATTCCAAATTTCACCGATGATGTGTGCAACATGGTTAGAGGGGTTAATATGTCAAGCAGTAGCAACACACGCAGCAATGGAAAGAGAAAAGCAAGAGAGCTTGACGTTCAAGGAGGGAAAAAAAAAGAAATTCTAGAATTGGGATGCAACTACTATCCAGGTTTGATCACATGGTTGACAGCATGTCAAACTGTAGTGATTCCACATCTATATGTAGAGATAAGAAAGGGTGTAGTATTCATGAGGTTATGAATGAGTTACACTCAGTAGAAGGCGTTCAAATTGGTGATGATTTTCATGCGTATGCTACTATGTTCTTGGGTACGAGGAGGAATAGAGAAATGTGATCAACTATGGGTAGTATTGAAAACAAGATGAAATGGTTGCAAAAAATGTTTACACTGCGTAAGGCACCTTAGCCGGGGAGGTATATATTGATCCCAAATGCATGATTTTATAAATTTGTTGATAATATTATTATCTAAATTGTTATGTAACATGTTTTAAAATGTCTTGACAATTATGTATTTTTGCAGATATCTGAAGATGATAATCGGCCATACTTGTTTGGGATCCTATTTGTAATTTTAACAATTCTCATCTGACATGGAGATGCTGTGTGCAAGTTCTATTTTTCGGTTATGGAGCAGTAATATTTGTTATTTTTATGCTAAGGACTGTATATTAAAGTATCGAAAAGTTGTAGTGTTATTCGATACGTGCTACGTATTTGCAATTCAAGACGTTTCTATGTATTTGTAATGCAATATGATGTGGACAATGCTTTTAGAGTTTACGAAATATGCATGCTTTAATGCAACTTGTAGAAAATGCAAACAATTGGTTGTTAAATTATCGACATTAAAAATTAGAATTATAAAGTATAGCACTCGGAAAAGCCAATCATATATCCATTATAAAAGAAAAATCAGCATTTTCTTGGTTTTAGTTTGGGTTACAAATATAAATTGTAGTCTAGCAGCTTGTTAACTTATTAATTTATTTTTCTAATTATACATGTGATGCGCATTACCGGTAAGGGGAAAAAATTATACAAAATGCTATACATATTACGACTTCTAGCTTCTCATCCATGGCACCACCCAATTCTGTGAAAATTCTGGAGCTCTGCCAAGTTGCCCCAGCCTGCAGCTCAATCCTTCAAACACTAAGTTCACTCTCCCCCTCACTTTCATAGATATCATTTGGCTCAAATTCCCCCCAGTCGAGAGCATTTTCTTTTATGAACTCATCGAGTCAAGTCCTACAGTTTTCAAATCAATTATCCTTCCAAAACTCAAAAAATCACTCTCTCATGCGCTAGTCAATTTTCTTCCACTAGCTGGCAATCTCATATGGCCTCAAGATTCTCCTAAACCCATAATCTTATACACTCCAAATGATGCAGTTTCACTAACCATTACCGAGTCCAGTGCAGAATTCGGTCGTCTCTCGAGCAATGAAATTCGTGAAGCTATCGAGTCACGTCCTTACATACCCGAGTTGTGTATATCTGACACTAAGGCTTCAGTTCTTGCTCTGCAAATAACATTGTTTCCTAATAAAGGGTTTAGCATAAGCTTCATTACCCACCATGCAGTTCTTGATGGGAAAACTACGGCCATGTTCATTAAAGCATGGGTTTATATATGCAAACACCAAGAACTTGAAAAAAATGATCAACCACCCTTGTTGCCTGATGAGTTAATCCCTTTTTTTGATAGGTCAGTTATCAAAGATGTGTAAAACAGTTGAAAAAAAAAATGCAAGGATTCAAAATACAATTCACATAGTTAGACACTGTGATAGAACCACTCCTCCCCTTGCACGCGCACTTCGATTACAGAAGATAAGACGTGACAATGCTCCCTGCACTTGGGTTACTTGGGTTACAAAAGATAAAAGTAAAGATACAAACAATTGCAAGATTCAAAATATAATTCACATGCAAAAAACAAGCAAGTGGTAGACTGTAAAAAACGAATCCTGCACTTGGGTTACTGCACAAAACGAACGAATCCTGCACTTGGGTTACCGTAAAAAACGAATCCTGCACTTGTGCACTTGGGTTACTGCAAAAAATGAATCTTGCACTTGGGTTACTGCAAAAAACGAACGAATCCTGCACTTGGGTTACTGCAAAAAACGAATCCTGCACTTGGGTTACTGCAAAAAACGAACAAATCCTGCACTTGGGTTACTGCAAAAAACGAATCCTGCACTTGTGTTACAGAAGAGAAAACAACATAGAAAACGTGACAATGCTCCCTACACTTGGGTTTAAGAAGAGAAAACGTGATAATAGCTGGAACCAAAACGAAAAGGAAAAGAAGAATCAACCTCACATGCACCTGCAATGCATCATCACAAGTCCACCACCGGCAACCAAAAGATAAACATTGGCAAGATAAAGATGGCAGCATGCTGAGACAGAAATGCAGGGGAACACACTCATTGGCGTCAACTGCAGCAGCACCATCATCGGGAGAGAAGCAAGCAACATATTCTGGAGAGTGAGAAGAGCAGGAACAGAGGAACACCATCAGTCAAGTCCACCACCGTTCCCCTCCGTTCCCATCGCCAACCACACCTCGCGCCGCCAAGGGTAACGTTCTCTGTTCTTCACCTTCTCCATCGCTCGCCTGCTGATCACTTTCATCGTCTCCACTGTTCACGTGAAATGTGAACAGTGGACAATGTATATATATACTTTCATTTAACAATTTCTTTCAATATTTTTGTTTAGTGTACATGGGTCATTGTTCTCCTGCAGCATTCAAGAAGCTTGCGTTTACATATCTTGGAATTAAAGAGCATGTCCTTTTCAAATGCATAGAAGATCTCATTCAAAGTCCTGTTATTACCCCAGCAGAGGTCGCACAACAGCTAAGTAGTAGAATATAATCGTGCAGGTATTACATCAAACATTGTGTTTTATTTGAAAAAAAAAATTGTTTGACATGATTCAAGTGTTTATTTATCTAGGATTATACATATGGAAGAAGCACATTTAAATGCACTATTCAATGAAGCTCTTGATAATGATTATGATAATATAATGGATCGTGTTGTTGATCACATTCATTATCGTGGTGATGATGACAACGGTGGGTCGGGAGGGGATGGTGATGATGGTGCAAATGACGACGACGACAACGACAACAATGACGACGACGAGAATGACGACGACGATGATGAGAATGATGATAGTGATGATGATGATGAATCATTTTGGAAGCGAGAATTTGAAATGAAAAAGTTAGCTGTGTGCACAGCTGGGGCACTAAACATGTATTATGTTAATCATATACATAAAGAACCATGCATGGTTTCTTACAATACAGGCATGCGTTGGTTAACTGAAATTTTACGAGGACATTGGCAACGATGTGTCAACATGTTTAGAATGGACACATCAACTTTGTTGAGCCTGTGTAGTGATTTAGAAACAACGTATGGGTTGAAGCCTTCGAGAAGAATGAGTGTGATTGAAAAAGTTGCTATATTTCTATATACAATAGCACTAGGAGCATCGAATAGGGAGATGCAAGAGCGATTTCAACACTCAGGAGAAACTATTAGTAGATGCATTAAAGAAGTCTTCGAAACCGTATGTTTGTTTGCGGCCGATGTCATAAAACCAGATGACCCGAGTTTTACAAGCACTCCACGAGAAATTGCAATGAATCCGAAATATATGCCTCATTTCAAGGTAAGAAAAATATTTGTGTTATTATTGTCAGTATTCAATGCCAAGAAAATTTTATGCATGTTGGCATTATATTATAAATGTTTTTTTTTTCAGAATTGTATTGGTGCTATTGATGGAACACATGTGCGGGTTTGTATATCAATAGAAAATCAAATTCCATTTATTGGAAGAAAAGATGTTCCGACTCAAAACATAATGGTTGCTTGTAATTTTGACATGCGATTCACGTTTGTGTGGGCAGGATGGGAAGGTAGTGCCCATGATACACGTATTTTTCATGAGGCCATTGAGAATAGAAATATAAACTTCCCTAAACCACCAGAAGGTAGTTATACAACATAACTTGTTATGTACTTATACATAAAAAATTTGGTTTTTATTTACTAATTACATGACGAATTTTGATGTTGTTTCTAATTACAGGTAAATACTATTTGGTTGATGCTGGATATCCAAATGAGTATGGTTATTTAGGTTCGTATAAAGGTGAGAGATATCACTTACAAGATTTTAGGCGTCGTGGACAACCTAGAAATCGGCAAGAAGTTTTTAATCGTGCACATTCATCGCTACGTAATGTCATAGAACGATCTTTTGGAGTATGGAAACAAAGGTGGAGGATTTTACAAACATGCCTGCTTATCCATACAAAATACAAGTAGAATTTGTAGTTGCATCAATGGCACTATATAATTACATTAGAAGAAGATCGCATGATGATGTTGCATTTGTGGAATTTGATCGCAATCCCAGTTATGTACCTGATGACATTTTACTAGATGTTGTGGCACGCCCTGAAAGCATTGGAAACAATAGGCAAAGCAGGATGAATTTCGTACGTGATGGGATTGCAGATAGTTTGATGGAAGAATGAAACATAATTTATATAACGTCTTGTTTGATTAATGATGTAATAGCAGTACTTAACTCTACAATATTTTATATTGCAAAACAAGAATATTAATATATGTCTTTTATAGTTATTTTATTACCTCAATTGCAAAAGCTTGCTTGTATGGGATTATAGAGCTTTTCATTAACGAACCAGTAATATAATATTTTTTTTCACGTTGTAAAAAATTATTGTTGCGATCGGCACACAAAAACGTTCTGAACACGTAGAACAATCCAATTAAAAAAATTTATTATGAAATTTTTTTTATATATTTTTTGGGAACGCAGTTTGCACCGCATAAACGGTTACCAAACACTGTAAACTGCTTTTTGTTCAACCTCAATTTCAACCACAGTTTTAACCAAACACATATTTTTCCAAACCAACCTCAACAAAAAGTACTTTTTTTGAAACAGCTTTTTTAAAACCACAACCACAACAGCAACCTCAATACCAAACACACCCTAAGTTAATGAGTAATAGATTCATAAGCATCTTATGCTCTCTAAATAAAGATGATAGCAAAGACATTTCCAACAAATACAAAGAGGAAAATATGAGTTATTATAGAGCACTTGGTTAAGAAGTTACAACTTACTAATAAAAATAAAAAAAATTGGTCACCAAGCATCCTGAGTAAAAGGGTACAGGTGTTAAAGCAAAAGGTAAAGAAGCTATGAACATAGAAATCAAGATAAAAGTTATGAAAGGTGTACACACAATTCTTTCTTTCTTTGTGATTAGTGGCAATAATCTCTCTCATAATATACATGTTTGTAGAGAGTGTTAGAGTCACTTTTAGGTATCTTTGATGAAGGTGGATGCAACCATTTTATTATAAAGAACGTAGATATCTTTAGTAAAAAAATGTGTGGCTAAGTAAAAATCTCTCCATAACCAATGTTATGGCTTAGCATGAATGGATATAACAATGTTTGTATAGCTAATGATGGAGTATTGATTAAGACAAGTGTGGAGACAAATGTCCAATTGTATAGCTAATGATGGAGTATTAATGAGCTCTTGATAGCATTGTAATACTTAAATGATATTGTCAGATTAAGAATTGGATTTATGATCAGACTCATAGACGAGGGAAGTATTCCATTAGTCTATTAATAAAGATAACCCACATGTGCAACAAGCATGTGCTAGATGGACCACTCAAATCAAGTGGGTATTTATTTGGCTAACAACTATTGAAATCAAGTGGAACTTTGTCAAGTGATGAATATTTAAATTAAGTGTGAGTTAACTTATGAAATTTTTTTAAAATGTAGCTTGGTTTGATTTTGATTTTAGATTTTAAAAATAAAAAAAACTAAATGAATCAAAACTAAAAAAACAAATTATAAACTAAATGCGTATTAATTCAAAGCCATTCAAAAATTGTAGAGGTAAAAGCTAATTAATTCAAATTAAACTTATTTGATTTTAACAAATATAAAACTAAACCAAACCAATTGGTTGATAGAACTAAAAAAGTTTTTATTCAATTTAATTAAGTTCGATTTAATTTTTTTTAAAAAAAATCAGCATGATTGGAATTTTGTTTTATAAATTAAACCATTTAAATCGATGCTTACCAAAACAAATTAACCACCAACACAACCCATGCTTAAAACAAAATCATAATACTGGCTAGACTAGGAGAACACTAGATTGCATCAGCCAATCAACAGCGAACACATATATAGAATCATTGAATTCGATACCCTCCATCAACCAGAAGATCATGCCCAGTGACCATTTCTGAATCATTGCATGCAAGAAAAAGCACAGCATCTGCCACATGTTTTGCTGTCAAAGCCGCTCCTTTCAAGCTCATATTGGTCTCATAGATGTTCTCAAGCTCCTCCGCACCCTTCTTGTGCGCGTGGAGTGTCAACGGCGTCACCACCCCATACGGGGAGACGCAGTTCACCCTAATGCCGTGCACCCCCAGCTGCATGCTTGCTGATCTTACCAGCCCTAGCACGGCGTGCTTTGACATGTGGTAGTCAGTTCGACTTCTGCCTCCGTTGCTCGCAGCCACGCTAGCCGTGCACACTATGCTTCCTCTCAGGCGCCGCTCAACCATTACGCGAGCAGCATGCTTAACGCAGGTGGCCATTCCACGTGCATTGATCGCAAATAGACGGTCATATCCTGAAAGGTCAAGGTTTAGGATGGTCTGATCTGAGCTCCCTAGAATTCCGGCGTTGCTGAACATTATGTCTAGCCGGCCAAAACTCTTCACGGTCCACTCCACTAATGACTTCACTTGCTCTTCGTCAGTAACATCACAGTGCATGTAGCTGCACCTGTGTTGTCCAATTGATGTGGCTACTTGGTGACCTAATTCATCTTGGATATCAGCGATAACCACGGTAAGAGCACCGTGCTCGGCGAAAAGACGGGCAGTGGCTTCGCCAATTCCACTTGCGCCGCCTGTGATTATTGCCACTTTGCCCGCTAGCTTATTGTTATCGGACGGTGATGGGGTTTCTGCCATTGAATATATATGTGCCACACAATTGAGATAAGAAAGCAACAAACTCGTGTACATTTGTTTCAAGAAGCTTGGTTCCATATATATCTTGAGTGGGGCATGCTTTAAAGATCATTATGCGATACAGTATTTGCTAATTAAATTGTGAATAGCGGCATTAATATAAAATTATTCTTAATCCTTGTATAAAACATGTGACTTTTTAATTAATTAACATAGATTTTAAATAGATTTTCAAAAAATTAAATCTTAATATAAATTTTAAATTTAAAGATTTCTTTCTTAGGAAGATGGGTTAACATTATTATAACAACTTACCCAATGAATTAAATTAACTTTAATATTGAAATGTCATTTTACAATGATATCACACTTGTGATTTAGCTGGAGATCTTGGGAATATGGTGGTGATTATTTTTTATTTAAAAAAATATTAAAAAAATATTAAAAAAATTAATTAAAAAAAATCAATTAAAAAAATTAACTTTTTTAAATATTTTTAAAACATAAAAATAACCTAATAATAAATTTAAAATTATAGTTGTTTTTTTAAATATTGTTTATGTTAAAATATATTAAAATAATAATTTTATGTTTTGTCCTTTTGTCCAAACGGTGCCAAAATATCCTGCTCTACACCGTTGTTTCGAAAGCATCGATAATAATCAATATTGGTCCCTTTTTTCCTGCGTGCTGTTTTATTGTACGGCATCACAACCACTATGGTGGCCATATATTTAATGTGAAGATCACAGCCCAACTGCACAGACAATTAAAATATAATAGTTTTGTTGAAATATTTAATTCTCACAGGGCCACTGATATCCTAGTTCTTCGTTAAAAATTAAGGAATAAAATATTCCGATATCATTGGTTTTTTTAATAAATTTGAGGATTTAATCAGTTTTTTAAAATAATTAATATTAGGTTTCTGTCCACTTCTTATCCAACAAAAACTAATAATATTTCTTCCAAAGGTCTAATTAAGGATCTAGCTAGAGACTTTTTCCCCTCCTGTAAATTAGTTTTTCCGTGTGCTACTCCGAGTAGGATTAAGAGGGTTATAGGGATTGGATACCTAGTTATTTTTTAAAATATTTTTTATTTTAAAATATATTAAAATATTTTTTTATTTTTTTAAAATTATTTTTGATATCATTATATTAAAATGATTAAAAAATATTAAAAACATATTAATTTAAAAACAATTAATTTTTTTCAAAACATTTTCAAAAACATTGCAGTAAAAGATAAGACTATCTCCACCTCTATTAGGTCAACATACATGGATATGGAAAAAAAATATTTGATGTGGCCATTATTTGCTAAAATGTGGACCGGAAAATCATATCCTTACTTTATGGTTATTTTTCCTGAGTATTTGTACTTTAGTAATTTTGTCTATTTTAAATAGTCGTTGGAACGTGTTTTACCTAAACGACAAAGTTATGTCTGCTGGAGGTAGGAGTAAACGAAAAAGATATAATCATCCAAAATTATTTAAAAATATATTTTTTATAAAGAATGTAACATAGCCATGCAAAACATGGCGTATAGGTTATAATATTAAATTGATAAGCAAAAAATTATATCACAAGAATAAGGACGAAAGTGATGATGACATGATACTAATTGATATCACAAGAATAAGGACGAAAGTGATGATGACATGATACTAATTGCTATTTATTCTAAGTTCAATTAATAATTTTAGAATTTCTTAAATCTAAAAACATCTTGGTATAAAAAATATGGTTTAATTGGAATAAAATTTATGTTTGCTGGAGGCGGAATGACATCTCATGTATCGATCAAAAAACGTGAATGTTATCCACATGACGCACCATTAATATTTTATTTTTAAATAATATTTATATTTCTCAAAATATCAAATTACTTTGTTAACTTGATAATAACTAAAAATACAAGTTTAAAATGATGACAAAGCTGATTAATGACAATTTAAAAATTTTATTTTAAGGGTACTTTAATTTTTATATTATGTTTTAAAAATATAAAAGACTGAATTATCGTTAATTAATTATTTGAAAATTTTAGCTTTTACTAATAATAAAGTATTTACATGATACATTAAAAAAATTTAAAAACTAAATTATCCTCGATTAATCTTATAATATTCTATCAAAAATATCGTTTTACCCGGGGGCTCTCGGTATTTAAAAAAATAATTGAAAAAGAAATTCAAATGAACGGCATGCTTAGTATTCTTATCTATTTTACTATAAAAGTGGCGTCAGCCCATACGGCATGCATGTAAAGTTGAACAAGTCTACGTGGAGGAGAAATAAATAGGATTGCAAGGTTGGTAAAATGTCAAATCTATTTAAAATTGAAAGGACATGGCCTGTTATTTTGGCAACCATGTCACGCATGGCTTCTTCCGTGCTGGACAGCTATATATATATATATATATATATATATATATATATATATATATATATATATATATATATATATAAAATATATATATATATATATATATATATATAAAATTTAAAGTAAAAAAAATCAATGTCAAATCTTTAATATATATATATATATATATATATATATATATATATATATTAAAGATTCTAAAAAACAGCTGCATGGTTATGACTTTTGTACGATTTAATATCAAATTTCATTGATTTTTAGGTCTTGTTCACAAGTGTTCAGAATCATTTGTTAAGAAGCATTAAGACTCCGGAAATTTTTATAGTAAACATCGAGTAATTAATGGAATTTTTAATCTATTTTAAAGTAAAAATAAAATAAAATTCATGATTCATGATTCATGAAAATAAAAATAACAATTTAATTTAAATAGAGTTCTAAAGAGTTAATGTGTTTTTTTTTATATAATTATTTTACTGATAAAAAATAAATATTATCAAACTCAACTTGAAACATACACAAGATATATACTTTTCTATATATATGATAACTGTTTTAGAATTAGAAAACATACTGTATGAAATGTTGTTATTAAATTATTTTCTCAATGAGAAACATCCGCTTAATTATAACTCATTTAATGTAGTGGAAAAATAAGATTTCATTTCAAAATATGTTTATAGCTAATCACTTAAAGTATTTTAGAAAAAAATATTATTAAATTTTGCTATTTTTATGGATTAATGTTACATTTATTCAATGACAAGATTCAAGATTCAAAATATTGATTTATAGGTAACTTGTAAGAAAAAAAATGATTCTTCTGATTGTTTTTAGAAGATTTAAATAAATTGTTGCTTGATATAAAAAAGTAATATTTGTATTTATATTTTAAAAATATTTTTAAGAAAATTAATATTTTTTTATTTTAAGTTAATATTTTTGTTATTTTTAGATTATTTTAATATAATAATATTAAAATAAAATTTAAAAAATATTATTTTATCAAATTTTCAAATAAAATTCAACAATAACCATATCACCATAACACCAAACACAAAAACAACTTGGCTACATGAGTAAGATAAAGACTGCAACTTAAGAATCTGTAGAAAAATGCGCAGTCCAAAGCGTAAAAAGCCATGTTGTTTGATTGTTTGATGATAATCATGGACCTTCTATTTCTATAGAAATTAACTCACAAACCCTTAATATCCAGCTAAAATGGCATGCTAGAATAAAGTTCAAGACAAGGTTACCATAGTCACAGGTGGAGCTAGTGGCATTGGAGAGGCCACTGCGCTTCTTTTTGCTGAAAACGGTGCACGCGCAGTCGTGATTGCCGATGTCCAAGATGAAAGAGGTCAAAAACTTGCCGAATCAATTGGTTCTGATCGTTCCACCTTTATCCACTGCGACATAACCGATGAGAAGCAAGCGAAATCTGTTGGTGGGAGAAACCACTGGTGGTGACTTTAAAACACTCAGAGGGGATAAAACACAAAGTTTTATTACAAAAACACAAGCTTACAATTACAACAAAAGCTTAATACACACCCTCTCTCTCTCTCTCTCTCTATATATATATATATATATATATATATATATATATATATATATATATCTAGTGTTTCTCTCTTCTCTCCACACAAAATAACATAAGTTGAGCACTCTATTTATACACGAAATCAAAACAAGAAAATTCGATCTTCAAGTGTGAAGGCGGCTGGCGGCCAATGGTGTGGATGCGGCTGGCGGTGGCAGCTGGTGGCTGGTGGCTGATTGGGCGGTGGTTGCCTTCCTTGACCATCTAGATTGAGTTTAGGTTCAACAAATCTCCCCTTTAAACTCAATCGAGGGATGTCATGCCAAGTATGAACTTTAATCAGATAAATACTTCTCTTTTCAATGGCTTTGTGAAGATGTCTGCAACTTGATCATTTGTGTTGCAAGATATCAGTTTGACTTCTTCATTCTTCACATGTTCCCGGATAAAGTGATGACGTGTATCAATATGTTTGCTCTTTTCATGATACACTGGGTTCTTTGCCAATGCGATTGCTGATCGGTTGTCAATATAAATCTTCGTAGGATTTTCTTGAGGAAATCCCAAAAACTTCAGCATATTCCTTAACCATATTGAGTGGTATACGACTGAGTTGGCAGCAACATACTTAGCTTCATAACTTGATAATGTTACAATCAATTACTTCTTGGATGACCATGTGAACGATGTGTCTCCCATGAAAAAGACAAACCCTGTTGTGCTTTTCCTTTCATTCAAATCTCTACCTCAATCACTATCTGAGTAGCCTACAAGATTAAAGTCTTTACTTGAGGTATAAAACCTACCTTCATTCATTGTGCCTTTGATGTAGCGAAGAATTCTCTTGGCTGCATTCAAGTGAGACTGGTTTGGCGTCTCCATGTATCTGCTGATGACTCCGACTCCGTAGAGTATATCCGGTCTGGTACATGTCAAGT
This sequence comes from Populus tomentosa, assembly GCA_018804465.1. Classification (NCBI taxonomy): domain Eukaryota; kingdom Viridiplantae; phylum Streptophyta; class Magnoliopsida; order Malpighiales; family Salicaceae; genus Populus; species Populus tomentosa. The sequence continues at coordinate 6,965,970 of CM031997.1, forward strand.
ACCTCAAGCTTCCTACTAAGCTTTTGAAGTAAGTTGGATCAACATTTCCAACTTTACTCTTCCTCAATTCTACTCCATTCTCAACTGGAGTTGATATCGGATTGCAGTTTTCCATCTTGAACCTTTCAAGAATATCTTTGGTGTAACCGCTTTGGGATATAAAAATCCCTTCTTCTTTCTGTGTTACTTCTAAGCCAAGAAAATGTGACATTAGACCAATGTCTATCATCTCAAACTCCTGTACCATGCTTCGTTTGAAGTCATCAAACATGGTAGGATTGTTGCTGGTGAATATCAAATCATCAACATATAGGCACACAAATAAGATGTTGCCATCTACTCCTTTCTTCACATATATTGCGTGTTCATATGGACATTTTTCAAATCCATTATCTTGAAAATACCTGTCAATTCTGGTATTCCAAGCACGCGGAGCTTGCTTTAAACCGTAGAGAGCTTTATTCAACTTGTATATTTTGCCTTCATTTTCAGCTTCAATGTATCCAAGTGGTTGTTCAACATAGATCTCTTCTTCTAGGAAGCCATTAAAAAATGCTGACTTCACATCGAGTTGATAGATCTTTCATTTATGTTGTGCAGCTAGTGAGATCATCAGTCTGATTGTCTCTAGCCGAGCTACTGGAGCAAATACTTCTCCATAGTCAATGCCTTCTCTCTGTTTGTAGCCTTTAGCCACTAATCTGGCTTTGTATCTTTGCACTTCTCCTTTTGCATTCTTCTTCGTCTTGTAGACCCCATTTGACACCTATTGCTTTTTTGTTTTCTGGTAGATCAGTCAGCTTCCAAGTATCATTCTTCTAAATGGCATGTATTTCTTCATCCATTGCTTTAATCTATTTTTCTTCTATGACAGCTTCATTGAAGCTTAGTGGGTCACTATTTGCAAAGAAACAAAACAAAGTTGTATCTTCTATGACTTGAGTGGCATCGTACAACTCTTCAAGATTTCTCATCCTTTTTGGTCCTTCTGATGAGGATGCTGATGGTGGTGTTGATGATGATGATTCTGGTATGTTCCTCTTGTTGAATACAGGAAATTTGTGTACTAGACTTTGTGGTTCATCTGCTAGCATAATCGGTTCTTCTACAAGTACTGTTGGTACTTCTTCACCTTCAAGGATCAAATCAGTGTTGATCCATTTGACTGTTTCTTGATCATCATTCCATTGCCAAGATTTATCTTCTTCAAAGATAACATCTCTACTCATAATCACCTTCTTTGTGATAGGATTATACAGCTTGTATCCCATCCTTCTTTCACCATATCCGACAAAGATGCATTTCTCGCTTTTATCATCGAGCTATGTCCTTCTTGCATCTGGGATCTTTGCATATGCCACACAACCAAAGACTCGAAGATGAGTAACACTTGGTTTGTGACCACTCCATGCTTCTTCTGGAATGACACTTTGCAAACTTCTGGTTGGGCAGCGATTCAGTAGATACACTGCACATGATACAGCTTCAGCCCAGTATTGCTTGGGCAACTTCTTTGCTTTGAGCAGACTTCTTGCCATGTCAAGAATCGTTCGATTCTTCCTCTCAGCTACACCATTCAGCTGTGGTGTATAAGTTGGTGTTGTCTGATGTCTGATGCCTTGTTGTATACAAAAAGCTTCAAAGTCATTTGCTGTATATTCTCCACCTTGATTAGATCTCACAATTCTGATCGTATAGCCACTTTGCTTCTCCACAATTGCTTTAAAATCTTTAAAACAATTGAATACTTTTGACTTCCTCTTCAGAAAGTATATCCACATCTTTCTGTTAAAATCATCAATAAAAGTGAGGAAGTACCTATTTTGTCCAGTCGACATAGGCTTTATTGGGCCACACACATCTGTGTGTATTAACTCTAGTGGCCTCTTTGCTCTCAGTTGACTTGATATAACCATATTATTCGATAGTTTCACTCGCATTTAACTAGTGTTTTGCGTATGTTATTTATATAAAATGCCTTGATATTCTTTGTTTTATGTTTTGAAGGCACTTTTGGATGAAAGATACAAAAAGGAGTAAATTGGAGGTAATTGGCAGATTTGACGTTCAGTCGATGTTTTGTGCAGAGCGTGAGTTCCAGAGATCGAAATGAAGTGATTCTAGTGGCATTAAAAATCTAACATCCATACCTTTCTGGAAATGTAATGCAAGAAAAATAAAAAGAGAAAGATCATGGAAATCACATCCTTCAAAATCAAATCTCGCAGTCTGCCAATGTTGACCTTTGCCCATTAAAAATTCAATATCTGAAGCATCAGAAGTCCAATTGATGCAAACTAAATTTTTTTGGATTCCTTACTCAACGCTATATAAACACTCCAAATTTCAGGCAAAAACGATGTCATATGAGGGAGATATGATTTTTAAAAGATGACAGCTGAATTCTACCAGCAAGCAGGTTGCGTGAAGAAATGAATCCAAATTTCATCCAGAAGCATCCAAACCGACCAGCAATTTAGCTCCTATAGTAAATATTCTAGAAGGTCAAGGAAGGCAGCCACCAACCTCAAGGCAGCCAGCAGCCAGCCGCGAGCCGCCTTCACACTACCACCATCTATTGATGTTCACACTTGAACTTTGATTTTCTTACTTACAATTTGTGTATAAATAAAGGGTGAGTAGAAGGAGGTAGCAATAAGAAGTGAAGAAACACAAACTCTCCCCTCTACAAATTTGAAATTATGTATTCTTCCATCTTTAGGAGTAGTTGTTCAATAGATATGCAAGGCTAAGCTCGTTTTCTTGGTTGCAAGAACACAACAAACCTTTGGATTTCAAGAACCGTGAGATTTATTCTTCCTTTTATTTTCAGTTTATGTTATGAAAGAGTATGATTGTTTTCCTATGCATATTTCCTATGATTGTTTATCTGAATTGCTAAAGCGGACTCTAAGTTATTATTGTGAACAATCTATTGCTAAGTTTGATATCAAAGCCGGAGTTGTGATATATAAACTTGTGAAGCAACTAAGCTTGATAATTGTAGCGGAACTACGTTATTAAACTTAGGGAGAACATTCGATCATAGCAACACAAATTGACAACTTGGTTGTTAAGATTAATGAATTTATCTGGATCTTAAGGCTGCCATTGGATTAAATCATTAGTGCGGATACTATGATTGTTTGTTGGTTAGGGCTAGTTATACAGCGGATCCGTTAATTAACCAATATTAAGAAAAGATAAAATTCATAATATAAACTGGAGTTTCGTTTCAAGGATCGGTTCTAATTTCCGTTGGTGGATGTGTGCTTGCAACCAAGGTTTGTTTCAATTGATTTTGTTTGCTAGTTTAATTTCTATCATAGTTTAAATCATTGCAAATCAAACCCCCCCATTGCATAACGTATAGCATAAAAATCTGAACTAAACCTTCCTCGTAGGATCGACCCCTTGCTTGCTCTATACTATCTTGTGTGTTTTAAGCTAGAGTAATTAATTTGTTCGACCGCAACATCGCAACATGACTTCTTTGGCAAAACTGGATATGTGATGTTTGCTGAGGACACAACTCTCACAGACTTCATCTGGATGATCAATGTGAGGCATACCTTTGACCATCTTCTTGCTTGCTAGCATCTTCAGACTTATGAAATTCAGATGTCCAAGCCTCAGGTGCCAAAGCCATTCTTCACTGTTGGTGATGGCGTTCAAACACCTTGTTGCATCATACTGGATGTTCAAAGGAAACATCCTATTCTTGGACATTTTCACATAGGCAATTAGTCCCCCATTGTAGTCTCTAATTGTTAGATGACAATTCTTCGAGTAAAGAGTATAACCTCTCCATAAGTTGACCTATGCTGATCAAGTTCTGTTTTATGGCTGAGACATAATAAACATCGGCGATGTGGCTGTGATCGCCGTTCTTCAACTTGATTGGGATGTTGCCTTTACCTTTGAATGAAACCTTTGAGGTATCTCCAAAAGTAACTAGACCTTGTTTGGTCTCATCTAGATCACCAAATAACTCTCGGTGGCCCCACATGTGATTGCTGGCTCCAAAATCTAGATACCATACATTCTCCTGCTTCTCGTCAAGTCCTTGTTGAACAAGTAATGCAACTGCTTCTCTGTCATCCTTCTCTGCATAGTTGGCTTGCTCACGTATCTCTAACGGAGCTTTCCTTCGGCATTCAGTGTTATAGTGCTCAAATTGATTGCAACTATAACATTAGATATTCCTCTTGTCATGGTTATTGTAACCGCCTCCTTTTCCTCTAGTAGTGAATGCTTGTTGTCCTTGACCTCCTCTGGTGGTGTTTCTACCACCTCTTCCTCTAAAGTCTGTATTCCAAGATCCTCTTCCTTGGAATCGCTGAAATCCTCCTCTGGATTGTTGACTTCCTGCTTGAGTGTATATCCACTTGTTGAAGTCTCCCCTTGCTCATATATGTCTTTGAGAGACAGCTTTCCTTGTAAGGCATGCTCAATGGCCTTATCTCCATTTCTCTTTACAATCTTCTGCTCATGAGCTTGCAAAGAACTCATAAGCTCATCAACTGTCAACTTGTCCACTTCCTTGGACTCTTCAATGGCAACAACAACAAAATCAAATTTTAGATCTAGGGATCTCAAAATTTTCTCAGTAATTCAAGAATATATGATGGCTTCTCCATTTCTCCTCATCTGATTGACTATCACCATAATTCTTGTGTGATAATCAGAAATAGATTCTAAGGACTTCATCTGTAATAATTCAAATTCACCTCATAAAGATAGAAGACGAATTTTTTTGATTCTGTCAGCACCTTTGTATTTTTGTTGGAGAGCCTCCCATATATCTTTTGATGTTTCAGCGGAAGCAATGATCTCGAACGTGTCTTTATCAAGACCTTGATAGATGATGGTCTTTGCTTTGTTGTCTTTCTTTCTGTTGACTTTTAAGGCTTGCTTTTGTGCCTCTTGTAGAGCATTTTCTGCTTCTTTGGACTCTGGTTCATCATAACCATATTGTACAATATCCAAACACTCTTGTGAACCAAGGAATGCCTTCAATCTGATGCACCAACTATCATAGTTGTCTTTCGTCAGCTTCGGGATGAGTGTTTGTGTACTTTCTATAGTCATTTTGCTCTTTTAATGACTATATCACCTTCTAGGAGCCGAATTTGACCAAACGGACACTGTAGATCAATCCAGAATGGTCCAAATAGTAGGGAACCAGTCTTACTTTGTAGAAATCGGGTCAAAAATGGGGTGAACCGGTCAAAAAACCGATTCTGTACGGCAGGTGGTTCGCTGGGATCGAACCGGGAATATTTCGTGGAATATTTAGTCGGCGCGCGTACGATGCAGCTTGACGGCTCGACTCGGCTCAAATATGGCACGCATGAACGTCAGTCGTCGTCTACCTCTAGGCGCGTTGGCTGCGCGTGGGCGAACAGTGCAGAATCTTCAGGCGGCGCGTGTGGCTCACCCCAAGCTCCGATCAAGTTGTTCTTTGCACTAGTGAGTTTGTATGGAGGAGCTCTACACTGTAGAATGATCAAACCTTGTTTTTACAACTTTAAAAATTCAGGTATATCCCAAAACACTCTTGTTTTCTGACGAACGGGGCTCTGATACCAATTGTTGGTGGGAGAAACCACTGGTGGTGGCTTTGAAACATTCAGAGGGGATAAAACACAAAGTTTTATTACAAAAACAAGAAGCTTACAACAATACAAATGCTTACAATACACGCCCTCTCTCTCTATATCTAGTGTTTCTCTCTAAACTCTCCACACAAAATAACATAAGCTGAGCACTCTATTTATACACAAAATCAAAACAAGAAAATTCAATCTTCAAGTGTGAAGGCAGCTGGCGGCCAATGGTGTGGATGCAGCTAGCGGCTGCGGCTAGGCGGTGGCAGCTAGTGGCTGGCGGCTGGTCGGTGACAGTGGTGGCTAGCTGGGCGGTGGTTGCCTTCCTTGACCATCTAGATTGAGTTTAGGTTTAATAAAATCCCTGGTGGAAACGCTGGAACCCTCAGCTTCGATAAACAAACCGTCGTCGACTTCAACCTGGACATGTACGAGAAACTTTTTGCAGTAAATATGCGTGGTGTGGCAGCAAGTGCAAAGCATGCGGCGCGTGCTATGCTGGAAGGAGGTAGACGAAAGGGTAGCATCATTTGCACATCTAGCATCGCAGCCAATACTGGTGGAAGCATCCATACAAATTATGTCATGTCCAAGTGTGCGGTGCTGGGGCTGGTAAAGTCTACCAGTTATCAGTTGGGTGAGCATGGAATACGAGTGAATTGTGTGTCGCCAGGGGCAGCAGCGACGCCTCTAATTTGTAAAGGCCTTTGGGAGTAGAGGAGGTGGAGAAGACTTTTGAGTCGACTTCGTGTTTGAAAGGGGTGTTGAAGCTGAAGCATGTGGCTAATGCTGTGTTGTTTCTTGCTTCTGAGGATTCTAAGTTTGTAACAGGACATGATTTGGTTGTAGATGGTTCTGAGGATTTACATTTCCTCAATCAAGCCAATTCAATTCTTCGTTGCACTAAATTAAAGGGAAATAGACAAATGGTAGAGTCATGCGTTTTGTTTCCAGATGGTTCTAGGGCTGTTCATGTCCGTTTGTTGCTTTCTTTTCGATTTTGTAGAAAAACAAAAAGGCTTAAGACTCACCTCACTGCCACTATATTATTGAGAACGAGCAATAAATTCTGTGTTAGTGGTTTACCCTTCACGCCGCGGTTCGAATTATAAGAAAACACTGCCATATTTTTTAGATTTTATTACGAAATTTTCTAGCGGTATTTACTCATAATTTATCGATATGAAACTTAGCGATGAGTTTATGAACAGAAATAATCCATCTCTTGTTGGTGATTTGTAATTTTTTTTATAATAATTTTATTGATGGATTTACTATCACACAAAACACACACAAAAAATATTTATTTGTTTTATTCTATTTGTATTTTCATCGCTAATATAACATATTATCGACAAAAAAACCGTATATCATTTTATCAGTGATTTTTTTTTCATCCATTGGTAAATTTGACATATAATCATTAATAAGACCGTCAATTATTTTGTCGGTGAGTAAACAGTGGTAGTGATATTTGCAATAATTTTTTTCCAACTCTTTGTAATTTACCGATGAACTAAGTTCATTGATAACCCGGTCAATAATAATTTAGAAATATATTTTTAAAAAAATCTATTAAAAATAAATAGAAAGTAATTAAAAATTTTTCAAATATTTATTACCAATTTAAACATTATAAGTTCAAATACAATTAATTTAGAATAAAAGCAGTGTAGGATAAGGAGGGGTGGGTCTTCGCCTGAACCGTGGGGTGAATAAAAGGGAACACATGTATTACCCATATGTGATCTCATCTCCATTACCAATCGATGGAGTTCAGCCGTCTCAACATTGAGTTGTTCATAATCAGCAGCAAGATGGGTCATCCAACCTTGAACTTGTTGGTTTAAAATCGCCTCGAACTCCGAAGTCTGAGTGCTGCAGACCATTCACAAGTTCAATATCGTTGGATTGCAAGCATCCAACGATTGAAACATTGTAAACCATTCGCAAGTCCTCGGATGTAGTGTTAGAGAGACAATAAATTCTATTTTTATCGAATCCATCAGACAATTTTGCATCCGACTATAAATCCAGATTGAGATCTGGATGGTTGAAGGATCATTACCGTATCTCTCCTTCAACCAAGTATTATGTATCCTGGAAAAAAAAAGTCAGCAAATTCAAAAAATTAATAGCTTAAGAAAAACATTATTAAAAACAACACACCACAAAGTGCTGAGCTCAGCTATCCACGATTTGTTAGACCTTTTTTTGGCGGTTATCAATTCGCATGTGTGTTTCCTCATAAAGCTTCATCAATCTTGATTTGCATCCAAGAACCGCAGCCTACAATAGAAAACTATTGTTAGTTAAATATATTTATAAAAAAAATAGATGTAATTAAAAAATCAATTTTATCATCCGTTTCACATGCAAATCGAATGGGATGGAGCTGTTGGTATACGTGGTAACGAAACTTTGAACATGTTGGTTTCAGTTCTTCGCACCGAAGTGTAATTGTTGCACAAAACAATCGAACGTCAGGTGCTGAATATATTCCACCCACACGGCCTCTAAGATGTACGATGGTCTAATATCCTTCCAAAACCGCCATCTCGTTTCAGTTTGAAAGTTCTCTTTCTTTCACATATTTCTTAGCTTTCTTTTGCACTTTGTACTAAAAAGCATGCAACCTATATGAACCAAATAAATTATTTGCTAGTAAATGAATAATAAAACTGAATAAAAGGCTTTAAAAAATTATCTTGGTCTTCATTTTATCTAGTTGCACTGTGATTCTCTTAAACCCTCATTGCAATAGCGTTGTCAACTCTATCTCATTCAATTTTCCTTCCAGTTAAAATATTTACAAGAAAAATTCATTAATATTAATAAACTAACTTAATTAACATAATAAAAAAAATATTTAAGTTAATACTAACATTAAACCTTTCAAACCATGCATCAATCATAGGTTTCCATTTAGGATGTTAGGAAACTTAACTCTATTGAAACAATGAAATTTTCATCGACGATTTCATTGTCAATGTTTTGGTTATAGAAGCCTCAATATTTGTAAACCTAAAATTGAAGATGTTGCTTGAAATTATTTTTTTAAAAATTATTAATATGTTAATGTGAAGCGAAAACAAACTTACATTGAAATGTCGTTCCTCCACTGAGCTTGGTGATCCTACTGTGTACAGACCCCACATCGACCTGGCAGGATCGCACTTGATGAGCTTGCGTCGAGTGTGGTTGCTTGTGTCTAACGTGTGTTCTTAGCAATACCTCATGACTTATGGTCGTCAGAAACGCTGCTAGTTAGAAGTACGAGTAGCAACCACGTACGTACGATGTGTTATTGACTTTTTCCAAAACATCCACACAAATTAAAGGATTAAGGTACCATAAACCATTCATAATTAAAAGAAAATCCGGCAGCACCTTCCTTATATGAGAAACTACCAAAAACTTTTAAACCTGCAAGTACACAATAATTTAAATTGGATTGCCACAAACAAATTTATTTTATTTCAATCGATGTCAATCAAACAAATTTCAATTATGTTAATTTAATCAAATTTTCAATTAAATGTTTTATGACCATCTGCGAAATGATTATAGGAGGTTAATATAAACACATTAAAGGATTTGTAGTATCAATATTTAACATTAAAAACTATTCATTTATCCTAGCTATTATCTTATTTATTTTTATTTTTATATATATTTATGATGACTACTATTTTTGTTTATTTTAAAATAATTTTTATTTTTCATGAAATTAAAAATAGTTTGTTAACACTTGGAAATCAATTAGCTAACCATATTAATATCAAACAATTAAAAAAAATTCCAACAATCTACACACAATCATTAAAGAACATAAAAATTAAAAAAAAAAACTAAAACAATTCCAACAACTTTTATACAATCATTAAATTTAATGAAAAATAAAAATTAAAACAATTTATATACAATCATTAAATAACAAAATTTTTTAAAAAAATTCAAACAATCTATATACAATCATTAAAGAACAGAAAATATAAAAAGGTATAAAACTTCCAATAACATTTATACAACTATTAATAACAGAAAAATAATAATAATAAATATTTCCATCAATATTTTTGCAATTATTTATAACAAATTGCCATCAAAATTTTAAAAAATATTCATAACAGAAAAAATAAAAAATTCTCATTGACATTTATACAATTATTAATAACAAAAACATATAAGAATATAAAAAAAATAGAAGGAAAAAGAAGAATCTTACCTTAATTTTGAGTTTTCCCAAGCCCGAGTTAAAAAGAAAAATCTAAACAAATCATTAAATAATAAGAGAAAAGGAGAGGGAGAAGAGAGGAGAAAACATACCTTTGTGTAGAAGAGAAGAAAAGAGAATGGGTTGAGGAGAGAAGAAGAGTGAGAAAAGAAAGAAAGATGAAGATTTGGGAGGAGGAGAAGAGAAGAAGCTACAAAGGAAGAAAGAAGAAGAGATGTGTCTGTCTATTCTGATTTTAGAGATTCTAGTCTTTTAATTTAGAGTATTTTTATCAACAATTTTTCCAATAGCTAATTAAATATTAATATTTTTAATTTTTTCATCGATGGTTTTGTCTATAAGTTTAATCGAAATTTTTAATTTAATAAAACAAATTTAGAAACACGATAAGTATTACTAAAGTCTTTACTATTAGAAAATTAAAAATCAATATATTAGTTGTTTCATAGACGTTTATGCTTGTCAAGTCTAATTGAAGTTTTTAATTTAATATTTTTTTTCAGAAACACGATAAGCATTACTGATGTCTTTACTGTTAGAAAATTAAAAATTAATATTTTAATTGTACTGTCGATGTTTTCATCTGTCATGTTTAATTGAAATTTTCAATTTAATCCAGAACTTTTAGAAACCCACAACATATCAGTGATGCCTTTACCAACAGTAAATTAAATATTAATATTTTTAATTTTTCTGTCAGTGTATTCGTTTGTAATCGTCTATAAAGTCTAATTAAAAATTTTGATTTAATCTATAAAATTTCATAAACCCACCAACTATCACCGATGCTTTTATCGATGGTATATTAAAATTTAATATTTTAATTCTTCTGCTAGCAACTTTGCCTGTCAAATCTAATTGAAATTTTCAATTTAATCTAAAATTTTTAGAAACCCACCAACTATCACCGACTACTTTTCACTCTCTCAGTGATTCTATCTACAAAGAATAATAATAAACAATGCAGGTGAGAAGTGATCAATACCTTAACTCTAAAAAAAATACCAACATACATTAACCATTGGTGATCCCGTATGCACTGAATAATAATAAACAGTGCAAGTATTAAGTGAATTGCACCTTAGCTCTTGGAAAAATACAGATAAATATTTGTTATCAGTGACCTCGTATGCATTGAACACAATGAACAATGCAATTAAGAGGTGAAAAACTCCAATACTCTCAAGAATATACTGGTGACCTTAATTCATTGGTGTGTCTATTAGTGTTTTCTAGGGTCGGTGGTATTTCCATTGGTAAAAAACAATTTATGCTGCCAGATTGTATCGTATTCCTTATATATCCATCTTACAAATACTTAAAATCACAATAACACAGAGCACAATAAAACCACTTCTTTGTATAATAATAAAATCATATAAAATAAATGTTTCATTGTGATTTAATAATAAATATTGTCATTACATTAAGGTTAATTTCATCTAGAAATATTACATTATAGTTTATAGCATTACACAATCGTGTTGTGCAAACTGATCAAAATTATTTTTTTTTTCAATTTCATCATCGTCATATTCATCACTATCTTTTATGTTGATTTCATAACTATCATCATCTTCACCTACTTTTGTACTAAATCATAATAAACATTGCATGTGTTAAATGCATTGTATCTTAACTTTCAGAAAAATACCAACAAATATTTGTTGTCGGTAACCTTGCATGCATTGAATACGATGAACAATGCAATTGAAAGGTAAAAAGCTTCAATGCTCTCAAGAATATACCGACAACCTTAATTCATCGGTGTGTCTGTTTATATTTTCTAGGGTCATTGGTATTTTCATTGGTAAAAAACAATTTATGTTGCCAAATTGTATTTGTATTCCTTATGTATCCATCATGTAAATACTTAAAATCACAACAGCACACACAACACAATAACACCAATTCTTTGTATAATAATAAAATAAATGTTTCATTGTGATTTAATAATAAATAAATATCATTGTCATTACATTAAAGTTAATTTTATCCAAAAATATTACATTATAATTTATGACATTACACATTCTTGTTGTGCAAACTAATCAATATTGTTTTTTTCTTCAATTTCATCATTGTCATATCTATCACAATCTTCTACATTGATTTTGTCGTTATTATCATTTTTACTTATTTGTATATGTTTGTTGGTTCTCAAAATATTATTTAACTTCTCAACGACAATATCAACAAAAAAAAATCTCAACGACACAAAATTGAATTTTCTTCTAAAGAAACAAAATGTCTATTTGTTTTTTTTGTGGGATAGCTAAGAACAACACTCCACAAAACACAAACCCAGTCCCATCCACATACACAACCCCAGAACAGCCAAAACCAAGCAACATCAACGCAACCCTCTCTAAATAAATGAAAAATCAACCAAAAACATGTATCCTAACAAAAAACACAGCTGCAGCCACACGAATACAGAGCAGACATGACAAAACTCCCAACCTATCAAGATTGGAAGCCCCTGGAAAAACCACAGACCAAATACCAGGCCCTTGTCCTGAACAGTCCAGCTATTTTTAAGTAAACCTGGGCGAACCCATGTATCTAAAACCTCGAAATAAATCAAAACAGAAGAGCAAATCACAAAGAAATCATAGTATTTGGGGTTTTTTAGATAAAAGAAACTCATAATAAAAAAAAGAATGGAGAGAACATAAGCTGTAACAGCCCCAATATTTATATATTCAAAACAGATAGTAAAGACATGATAATTCAATTGTAAATAAGGGATTTTTTTTTCCTGTAATCAATAAAAAATTCGGCAGAGTTTCCTCTATATTATTAGGTACCAAGTTATCGACTTTTCTTCCACAATCCCCAATTAACAAATTTCTTACTTGTCCTATCATCCAGGACATCATCCTCTCATTACATCACAACTTCTCAATAATTAAATTCACATATGTCTAAACAATTCAATATCCCATATTTACATGGATGCAATCTAAAGAATGATTCTAAAAACGGTAACTGGAGTACATTAATAAGGATCGTTAACGAAATTGTAATCGAAATAAGTTCATAATTAAAGCAGAAATTCATAATATAGATTATGCTACACAAAAAGCTTTCGATAAATTGTAGACGCATTATATTACATAACAAAAGGATAAATTCATTCATTACAACATGATATTCAACAAAATATAAGGAACTAATCTACTGTTCAGTCCTGTAGGGGGATGTACCTGAAAATAGATTTAATACAATAATTCAATTAGACAAATAAAAATAAAAAGACATTTATAAAATTATTTCTACTTTCTTTCTTTCTTCCCCCTTTTTTTTTTTGTAAATTTAGTCAAAAGATCATTAAATTAACTTGCTCATCTAGTATTATTATATATCAATTAAATTTCATAATAATCTACCAGTCCATTCAACAAGCACGTTTGTCATCAGTCCAAAAACTAGTTCAACATTTCACCCATTCATCAGGGTACGAATCCCATTAACCAGGGAATTCATTATTCATCTCGCCCATTTGCCAGGGCACTAATTCCATTTAAATCAGGAATTAGTTCAACAACTTACCCATTCGCCAGGGTATTAATCCCATTAACCAGGGACTCAATTTCTTACAACGCCCATTCACCAGGGCACTAATCCCATTCATTCAGGAATTAATTCATCATATCGCATATCTTATTTTCTCAAGCAAACAACATAATAATTTCTAACATGTCAACCACAATCAATTCGATAAAAAAAAAAATACATATTGTCTAATGTTAAATTCCGGTATCGTGTAATTACCTGACGACTGAGCTCGAGCCGTAGTTCCCTGCTGTGGTGTCGGCCTGGCAGCCTCTCCTGAATTGACATGTATATCACATCATTAATCTACTTTCCATATCGAAACACTCAATAAATAAATTCCTTCCAATTATCCTTTCATTTGCCAAAATAAAATTTAAAGAGAAACATGAAAAATTTCCTTCCTATTCTTCAATTTCCGCATTGTAACACATAACATTTCATCATTCAAAACAATATATATATATATATATTCTTTAAATGTATTTATTTAAATTTATTTTACCACAATTTAAATTAAAGGTAAACATAAAAAAATTCATGATTCATTCTCTCTTTAACATTAATATCATCTCTTTCCTACACAATCTCATCATCTTATTCAAATTCCTAAATTTTATTCTTCTTAATATTATTTTTCCAAAAAAAATCTCTTCTTCAAGAACACCTAAAATTTTGCTTCAATTTCCATAATTTCCTACTTTCTCTACTCACTTCAACAATCTTAACACAATTTCACAATCAATTATAATTTCCCCCAAAATTTATCATGAACCCTAATTCCTCATTTCAGAAAATTCAAACAATTTAAAGTATTTATTCATCAAGAATCTTATTTAAAAGTGTAAGGGCACTTTACCAAATAATAGCCAAAACTTTAACACTTTTGTATTGAAACTTTCCTTGCTTGAATTATTTTTACTGCTCTCCTGGCCGAATGCTTCTTCTTCCTCTTTGAAAGGTAAGTTTAGTTTTATTTTTCTTTCTCCTTCCAGCACACACTTGCACTCATATATATATATATATATATATATATATATATATATATATATATATATATATATATATAATTAACTTTTTTTTAAATACCATCCATGTCCTTAACTTTTTTCTTCCGCACACACTTGCACTTATACATGTATATATATATAATTAACTTTTTAAAAAAATACCATCCATGTCCTTAATTCTTTTTCTTCTGCGCACACTTGCAGATATATATATATGTAGCTTTTTTTTTTTTTCTTTTTTTTATACTATCCATGTCCCTAAAGTTTTCTTTATTTATATATATTAACACTTGAACAAAACATTTTAATTCAAATTCTCAAATATATCATCATTCTTATAATTTAATTTATCCATTTTCCTCATTTTTTTTTTTATAATCCTGACTTTTCTTACTATCAATAATATTATCCGGGGTTTTACATCCTCCCCTTCTTATATAAATTTCGTCCTCGAAATTAGATTCTTACCAGTATTTATGAATAACTCAGGATACTTCCTTCTCATTTCGGACTCTCTTTCCCACGTTACTTCTTCGATTTGTGAACTTCTCCATAACACCTTAATCATAGGAATTTTTTTATTCCTCAGTTCTTTTTCACTATAATCGAGCACCTTCACTGGTTTCACTTCTAGAGTCAGGTCTTCTGCAATCTCCAAAGGAACTTGTGGTAGGACTCGAGATGGATCTACTTCAGCCTTTCTTAACATTGAAACATGGAATACATCATGGATCTTATTTAGATGTGAGGGCAAGGCCAATCTGTAAGCCACCGATCCAATCCTTTCAAGGACTTCATAGGGACCAATATACCTCGGGGCCAATTTCCCTTTCATTCCAAATCTTAACATGTGTTTCCAGGGAGCGACCTTCAAGTATACTCGATCACCCACATTAAACTCCAGAGGTCTTCTTCGAACATCTGCATAGCTCTTTTGTCTATCTTGAGCCGCTTTCATTCGATCTTTTATGATTTTCACTTTTTATGTGGTGATTTGAACCATCTCAGGTCCATTTAACTTCCTATCCCCTACCTCTTCCCAACATAATGGCGTTCGACATTTTCTTCCATACAAGGCTTCATACGGTGCCATCCCCACAGTTGCCTGATAGCTGTTATTATAAGTAAACTCTACCAATGGTAGATGATCCTCCCAATTGCCCCCAAATTCTAATATGCAAGCCCTCAACAAATCTTCCAGGGTTTGAATTGTTCTTTCTGTCTGCCCATCAGTTTGAGGGTGAAATGCTGTACTTAAATTCAATCTTGTCCCCAAAGCCCGTTGTATGCTTGGCCATAATCGAGATGTGAATCTAGGATCCCGATCTGATACTATAGACACTGGCACTCCATGCAATCTTATTACCTCATTTACATATAATTGTGCCAGTTTATCAATCGAATCTGTCTTTCTCATAGCCAAGAAGAGAGCAGACTTGGTCAATCTATCCACTATGACCCAAATAGCATTATTGCCTCTTTTCCCTTCAGGCAGACCTGATACAAAGTCCATAGAAATGTCTTCCCACTTCCATTGAGGTATCAATAATGGCTGTAAAGGCCCTGCAGGCTTCTGGTGCTCCACCTTTACTTGCTGACATATACCACACTTAGCCACATATTCAGCTACATCTTTCTTCATATTCGGCCACCAGTAACATTCTTTTAAATCTTGATACATTTTAGTACTCCCAGGATGAGTTGCAAATCTAGACTCATGTGCTTCTTGCAACACTTCTCTTTTTAGTGCTTCATCATCAGGTAAATACATTCGTTTTCCAAATGCTATCATTCCATCCTCTAGGATTTGGAAGGAAGTCCCAACTCCTGACTTCACATTGTCCCTTATTTTGTCGACTTTGTCATCATTTTGTTGTGCTTCTAATACCTTATCCCGGAGTATCGACCTTACTCGCAATTGGGCAATTAAAGAACCTCTAGGTCCAACTTCTACCTTAGCATTTAACTTCCTCAACTCAAGCAATTCTCTTTCATCATTGTCATCTAAAACAACATCTATCATCTTATTTTTTCGGCTAAGGGCATCTGCAACCACATTTGCTTTCCCCGGATGATACTCTATTACACAATCATAATCCTTAATTAACTCCACCCAACGTCTTTGCCGCATATTCAACTCCTTTTGCGTCATTAGATACCTCAAACTCTTATGATCGGTGAATATTTGAACTCGGGATCCATACAAAAAATGCCTCCATACTCTGAGAGCAAATACAACAGCTGCCAATTCTAAATCATGCACCGGATAATTAATCTCATGAGTTTTTAATTGTCTTGAGGCATAGGCAATCACTTTACCATGCTGCATCAAAACACAACCCAATCCTTTCCCTGAAGCATCACTGTAAACTACAAATCCTTCAGACCCAGATGGAAGTGTTAACACGGGTGCGGTTGTTAGCCTTTTTTTCAGCTCCTGGAAACTTTGTTCACACTCATCGGTCCATTCCCATTTTGTCTCCTTCCGTGTCAGTCGAGTCATCGGAATAGCTATAGTGGAGAACCCTTCAATGAATCTCCTGTAATATCCTGCTAATCCAAGAAAACTACGAATCGCAGTCACATTCGTAGGCCTCTCCCATTTCAACACTGCTTCAACCTTTCTAGGATCTACTAGTATTCCTTGAGCTGATATAACATGTCCTAGAAAAACTACTTCTTTCAACCAAAACTCACACTTACTTAGTTTGGCATACAATTGATGCTCCCTTAAGGTTGATAACACTTGTCTCAAATGGTGTTCATGTTCCAAATATGAATTGGAATAGACCAAAATATCATCTATGAATACTACCACAAACTTATCCAGATAAGGTCGAAAAACCCGATTCATTAAGTCCATAAACACTGCCGGTGCATTTGTTAACCCAAATGGCATTACTAGAAACTCATAATGTCCATACCGAGTCCTAAATGCAGTCTTTACCACATCTTGTTCTTTTATTCTTAATTGATAATACCCGGATCTGAGATCTATCTTCGAAAACACCTTCGCTCCCTTAAGTTGATCAAACAAATCATCTATTCGCGGGAGTGGATATTTATTTTTTACTGTTACTCTATTTAATTGTCTGTAATCAATACAGAGTCTAAGGGTCCCATCTTTCTTCTTTACAAATAATACTGGAGCTCCCCAGGGGGAATTACTTGGACGGATAAATCCTTTATCCAGTAATTCTTGTAGCTGAATTTTCAATTCGGCTAATTCCGCAGGCGCCATTCTATATGGTGGTTGAGCAACAGGTGTGGTCCCGGGTAGTACATCAATGGAAACTTCCACTTCCCTATCTGGTGGTAACCCCGGTAATTCATCTGGGAACACATCTGTAAATTCTCTCACTATAGGAATGTTTGTCAATTCTCCAGTTTTTTCTTTCGAATCCAACACGTAAGCAAGGTAAGCTTCACATCCCTTTTTAACCATCTTCCTTGCAGTCATAACCGAGATGATGCAATTCGGTATAATGTTCTTTTCCCCTCTAAAAATCACTCTCATTCCATTCGGTCCCTGGAGAGTCACCGTTTTTGCAAAGCAGTCCATTTGAGCCTTATATACACTTAACCAATCCATACCTAGTATTACTTCAAAATCCTGTAATTCCAAGGGAATTAAATCTACTCCCAACTCGAGCCCATCTATACTAATCCCAATTCCCTTGTAGACTACATCAATGACTACAACTTCACCTAAAGGAGTACTTATCATAAATCCTCTATCTACCCTGCTAGGTCTTTTTCCTATTTTCCCCACAATTTTATTAGCCACAAATGAATGTGTAGCCCCAGGATCAATCAATGCATGTACATGTAATGAATTTAACTGTAAAGTACCTGCTACTACATTTGGGGCGACTCTGACCTCTTCCTGCGTCATATGAAATACTCTGCCCTGGGTCCTGTCACCCTGCATCCTAGGCCGACCTCTATTTCCACTAGCCCCCGAATGTGCTGGTCTACCCGGTCTATCCACAGTGACAAACTGTTGCTGGCTTTGGGTCTGTTGTCTCTGTCCTTGTATGAACTCAGCTCTCCGTGGACAATCTCTACGGATGTGTCCCTGTCCTCCACAATAGTAACATCCTCTGCCTAAATAAGAGCAATCACACCATCTATGCCCCTCAGCTCTGCAAATATAGCATCGTCCTGGTGTCACTGAACAATCTCCTGGATGTCTCTGCTCACACCGAACACATTGGGGATAAGATAAAGCATTTAATCCTGATGTCCCTCTAGTAGAACCTCCCTGAAAAGATGATTGTCTACTAGTAGTCCCAGCACCAGTACTCTGAATAGGCCTAGATACTACTCCTCCCTTCCTCTTAAACTGGTTGAACTGTCCCTTACCCTTTTTAGAAAAAGGAGGTCTACTTGAGGAAAAATCGATATCCTTCCTTTTACCCACCTCTGTCTGACTTTGCTGTCCTTCAACTATACATGCCTCAAGAGCTTGTGCTGCCTCTATAAGTTCTCTGGTTGTCCCAAATCTAAGTGCTATTAGGCCTTGTCTTAAATCCTGGCGTAATCCATCCCGTAGTCTATCAATCATGTATTGTTCGGTGGGAACAAACTGTGGAGCAAACATGGAAAGATCATGAAATCTTCTTTCATACTCAAGTACCGTCATACCCTCCTGCCTCAAAGCTAGAAACTCCTGCTCCTTCATCTTCCGATGATATGATGAGTAAAACTGGTTCTCAAACTGAACTCTAAATTCAGTCCATGTCCAAGACCCCGCAGGCCTCCTAGATCGCACTGTATCCCACCATGATCGTGCTCTGTCTGATAGTAAGTAGGTGGCACAATTTACTCGTAAATCCTCTATCACCCGAATCTGTTCCATAATGTCCTCCACCGTACGTAACCATCTACCTGCTATCTCAGCATCAGGCTCTCCTGAAAATGAGTCACATCCCAACTCCCGCATACTCTTCACTACCCGAACTAGGGTAACCACATTATCCACTGGTGTAGGGGCAACTTGCGGTATCTGTGTTGCTTGTGCCACTGGAGGTGTCGGTACTGGTAATTGAGGCATCGTCTCTATTACAGCTCTCACAATCTGGGCTATAAACACCAGATCAGAATATGGTGCAGGGGTTGTCGCTGGCACTGCTGTTGTTGGAGGAGGTACCTCTCTTAGATGAGGCGCTGCAGGTATGTGAGAGGCTGAATCCTCCAAAGAATCCTCTCTCTCGCTATGCTCGAACCCGGGATCTTGACCCACTTCCCGTGCTGGAGAGCGATCTGCCATTCACCTTGTCTTATGTGCACTACCCTGAACAAATTTGATACTCATCATATTCCAATTCAATTCCTGAACCCAAACCAGGGCTCTGATACCAAATGTAACAGCCCCAATATTTATATATTCAAAACAGATAGTAAAGACATGATAATTCAATTGTAAATAAGGGATTTTTTTTTCCTGTAATCAATAAAAAATTCGGCAGAGTTTCCTCTATATTATTAGGTACCAAGTTATCGACTTTTCTTCCACAATCCCCAATTAACAAATTTCTTACTTGTCCTATCATCCAGGACATCATCCTCTCATTACATCACAACTTCTCAATAATTAAATTCACATATGTCTAAACAATTCAATATCCCATATTTACATGGATGCAATCTAAAGAATGATTCTAAAAACGGTAACTGGAGTACATTAATAAGGATCGTTAACGAAATTGTAATCGAAATAAGTTCATAATTAAAGCAGAAATTCATAATATAGATTATGCTACACAAAAAGCTTTCGATAAATTGTAGACGCATTATATTACATAACAAAAGGATAAATTCATTCATTACAACATGATATTCAACAAAATATAAGGAACTAATCTACTGTTCAGTCCTGTAGGGGGATGTACCTGAAAATAGATTTAATACAATAATTCAATTAGACAAATAAAAATAAAAAGACATTTATAAAATTATTTCTACTTTCTTTCTTTCTTCCCCCTTTTTTTTTTGTAAATTTAGTCAAAAGATCATTAAATTAACTTGCTCATCTAGTATTATTATATATCAATTAAATTTCATAATAATCTACCAGTCCATTCAACAAGCACGTTTGTCATCAGTCCAAAAACTAGTTCAACATTTCACCCATTCATCAGGGTACGAATCCCATTAACCAGGGAATTCATTATTCATCTCGCCCATTTGCCAGGGCACTAATTCCATTTAAATCAGGAATTAGTTCAACAACTTACCCATTCGCCAGGGTATTAATCCCATTAACCAGGGACTCAATTTCTTACAACGCCCATTCACCAGGGCACTAATCCCATTCATTCAGGAATTAATTCATCATATCGCATATCTTATTTTCTCAAGCAAACAACATAATAATTTCTAACATGTCAACCACAATCAATTCGATAAAAAAAAAATACATATTGTCTAATGTTAAATTCCGGTATCGTGTAATTACCTGACGACTGAGCTCGAGCCGTAGTTCCCTGCTGTGGTGTCGGCCTGGCAGCCTCTCCTGAATTGACATGTATATCACATCATTAATCTACTTTCCATATCGAAACACTCAATAAATAAATTCCTTCCAATTATCCTTTCATTTGCCAAAATAAAATTTAAAGAGAAACATGAAAAATTTCCTTCCTATTCTTCAATTTCCGCATTGTAACACATAACATTTCATCATTCAAAACAATATATATATATATATTCTTTAAATGTATTTATTTAAATTTATTTTACCACAATTTAAATTAAAGGTAAACATAAAAAAATTCATGATTCATTCTCTCTTTAACATTAATATCATCTCTTTCCTACACAATCTCATCATCTTATTCAAATTCCTAAATTTTATTCTTCTTAATATTATTTTTCCAAAAAAAATCTCTTCTTCAAGAACACCTAAAATTTTGCTTCAATTTCCATAATTTCCTACTTTCTCTACTCACTTCAACAATCTTAACACAATTTCACAATCAATTATAATTTCCCCCAAAATTTATCATGAACCCTAATTCCTCATTTCAGAAAATTCAAACAATTTAAAGTATTTATTCATCAAGAATCTTATTTAAAAGTGTAAGGGCACTTTACCAAATAATAGCCAAAACTTTAACACTTTTGTATTGAAACTTTCCTTGCTTGAATTATTTTTACTGCTCTCCTGGCCGAATGCTTCTTCTTCCTCTTTGAAAGGTAAGTTTAGTTTTATTTTTCTTTCTCCTTCCAGCACACACTTGCACTCATATATATATATATATATATATATATATATATATATATATATAATTAACTTTTTTTTAAATACCATCCATGTCCTTAACTTTTTTCTTCCGCACACACTTGCACTTATACATGTATATATATATAATTAACTTTTTAAAAAAATACCATCCATGTCCTTAATTCTTTTTCTTCTGCGCACACTTGCAGATATATATATATGTAGCTTTTTTTTTTTTCTTTTTTTTATACTATCCATGTCCCTAAAGTTTTCTTTATTTATATATATTAACACTTGAACAAAACATTTTAATTCAAATTCTCAAATATATCATCATTCTTATAATTTAATTTATCCATTTTCCTCATTTTTTTTTTATAATCCTAACTTTTCTTACTATCAATAATATTATCCGGGGTTTTACATAAGCAGAGAGCGAAAAATAAAGGCTTCAGCTCTTCAAATCATCGCCGACAAAACCATCTCTCGCTAAGCCAGTCCATACCTCAGAAGCGCCTCACTCCTCTCCTAGATCGTCTGTTTGTTCCACGTTTCCATGAACAGAAAAAAATAAAATAAAAAAGATGAAAAGTTGAAAACTCCTATAGTTATTAAACGATCCAAAAACTAATTTAATAAAAAAAAAACCCAAATTTTAGATTACATGGATTAACCAGAAAATATAAAAATAAATAAAAAATTTAATATAAATCACTCTAATATCCTCTCCTGTCTAGGATAAAAAAAAAAAAATGTAAATCTCTTTCACTAATTCACTTTACTAAAAAAAAAAATTGAAGAACAACATGCACTGCTACAACATTGAAGCATTACAATTGGAAGCACACAAAAGTGGTGTTCATAAATTCATAATACTAGTATTTTTTGGTGTAAGATCAAGCATACAAATACATAGTACTATAACATGATGCATACAAATACTTAGTACAACAACATGATTTATACAAATACATTTGTCTTTGAAAAATTTTATACATCAACTTGGATCTGCTGTTCCTGCTGTCACTGTGATACCTGAAGAAAACCCTACTGTTTTTGTTAATGAACAAATGCAATGCATCATCTCTTTGATTTGTTTCCTTGAGAAACAATAGCTCAACTATATATATATATATTAACCCAAAGTTCTACTATATAAAACAATAACCTCTTCTCAATTTGGCCTAGAAATTCATCTAAATAATTAACTAGTTAGCAAAAACACATCAACCAGTAAAAACACAATGTACCCACGATCATGTGTGCTGTAGTGTTTTCATAGATCCCCAGGCATTGTGTACTGTAAGGATTTGATACAGACAATAAACCCTCAAACTTTCATTGCCAGGAAAAGTTCCTCAACGCCTATTTTTGATAATGCAGGCTGTCGTATGATCAATCTTCATTGTCAAAAGTGTGACTATTGCCAGATTCAAAAATAAAAAGAACAATTGATTGATTAATGTTCCGGGTTAACCTACAGGGTCAACTAGACTCATCCGGGTCAAATACAATTCCAGTTTTTACCATAGTTAAATCCGGCCAAAACTCAAGTCGACTAGGTTCAAGTTAACCCACAAGGCGGAGTTTTATTGCTATGCTCCCAAACCACTTCCCATCCAACACATTTAAGGGCATAATTGTTACTACAGTATTAAAATTCTCAGTTAAATCATTGGTACACAGGGCAGTACACAGGGTAGTGACTTAGCACTTTTAGTTTTTTTCTTAATTAATAATAATAATAATAATAATTAAAAATAATGTTTGTAGTTGTATTGTTTAGAGTTATTTAATAGAACCCTAGCTTGACTAGTGCAAGGGATTATTATTGCTAAAATCACAACTCAATTCATAAAATTTATGATTTTACAAGTAAACATGCATATAACATGTAAAATTAAATTAAAAACTTGAAAATTTATAAAATTAAACTTAACTCGTGCAAAATTAGTAAACTCGATCTGATTTTACGAGTTTACTAAATTTGTGATATAAACCAGGTTATGTCTAAATTTAGCCTTAAAATGTTTGTCGACCAGTGTTACAAGATTGAACATATTTTTCAAATTGTAAATTAGATAAAACTGAAATTTTATAGGTAAATATTAGACATGTGAAATTATATTGTAGTAATTTTTCACATCAAATGGAGTGCAGAAACATAATATTTAAGAGGTTCAAAACTAGCAGACGAATATTGTTAAATATGTCAAACTAGATCTTCATGTATTGTTTGAGACATATTTGGAGCTATTAATAGAATTTTGCTATAATTAAAGTTGAGCTGAAAACTAAACATCTGAAAACAATATATTGTAAGCCCAATAATTTATCTAGATGGGAGAAAACGATATATTTGAAATTATGACTCAAATTTACCAAAAATATATGAAAATTAGAGATTCAAGCTACATGGAAGAATTTTAACATCAAAACTTTTTTCATTATTCTATTCTATTTTATTTATTTATTTATTTTTGAATTTGAATTTGAATTTTTTCTAGCATATTAAATATTATTTAAGGGTTTATTTTATTATTAAATTTATATTAGTTAATTATTAGTTTAGACTTATTAACTTTCAACACAAAAAAAGAACCATCAGATTCATGTCTATTTCATACATTTCAGTAATTTTTCTGTATTAAAAAGTTTATTCTAAAGCTTTTTATTTTTTTATGTTATTAATTTATTAATTTTTATTATCCATCTCTTTCATTTTATTTATATCATTTATTAATTATAATATTATTTACTTACTTTATCAAATTTTAATATAATTTATTTTTTTAGTTGGAATTGTCACTATATAATTAATTATAAATTTTACTAATAAATTTATTATCTGAATTTATATTATATTTTTAAATATTAAAAAAGTATTTTTAACCGCCTTGGAAGGTACCATAAAAAAAATTAAATCAATTAAAGGGATAAAATTCGTGACATTATTTTATTTTTATTTTGCCGAAAAGAAAGGGAAAACCCAGAACTTGCCTCGGTTTACCATTCCTCTTTCAATTTCCTAATCAACCCTTTATATTTATACTCTCATTTCTTTGGTAATAATTTATCAGACCAGGCAAGGATGTTGATGAACAGGATGTTGTCACGCCTTTCGAGGAGCGTGGGCCGACGCTCTCTGGTTCCACACTCTCCGTCTCCGTCCCATAATCACCACCTCTTGCCGATCCTCTCTCATCAGTTTCACTCTCTTGTTCATGAGTATGGATATCCTGACAAGGTGCGTTCCTGTTTAACTAATCAATTTTCACCTCAGGGCTCTCGCCAGGGTTTAAGGATTTGACTCTTAATATTTTCCTTTTTCTCCTTGGGTTTTTCTTTTCGTGTCTGATTTCCTTTCAGGTTTTTGCTAGGGTTTAAGGATCTGACGTCAGAATTTGGTTTTTTATGGGTTGTTCTTTCTTAGTTTTTATTTTTTATTTTCTAGGGTTTAAGGTTTTTTATTCAAATTACTCAGAATTGATTTCATGGTAAGTTTTTGCTAGGGTTTAAGGATTTGACTCTTAATATTTTCTTTTTTTTCGTTGGGTTTTTCTTTTCGTGTCTGATTTCATTTTAGGTTTTTGCTAGGGTTTAAGGATCTGACGTCAGAATTTGGGTTTTTATGGATTCCTTCCTTTTTTTCCCCTAGGGTTTAAGGATTTTGACTCAAATTACTCAGAATTTGGCATCATGTCTGATTTCATGGTTATCCATGGGCTTAAGGATTTTGACTCAAATCACTGAGATTTTATTTGTTCATTTTAGTTTTTGTTATTCATAGGTTTTGCTAAGGTTTAGGAAATTTCAAATTTTATGACTTGAAGTTGAGATTGAGATAGCAGTACACCATTATTTAGTTTTGAAATCATTAAATGACCAATGTTCACTTGTTGCCTTATTGCTTCAAATTTGCAAATTCTAATAGTTTACTGAGAGAGCAAGTAAAATCTAAATGCCTTTCTACTATCATTTGGGGGTTTTAATCAAGATTCGTTTATTTTTATTTCATTTATGTTGTTGAATTAATTGAACTAACCTTGAATTAAAACATCTGATTACATTGTCCATAACTTGCAATAAGTTATATGTGGTTATCGTAGTGGGTATTGTCAGTGCCGTTTAAATTTTTTGGGCTCAGCTTATGGAGGGGAGCAGTCTGGAGTTACTATCCAGCATTATCAATGTTGACTTCGTTTTTTCTATGTTGAGATATCGTTCCTTTTATGATTGTTGTTTTATGACTTCTAATTAGTGCACTTGTGTGTTAGTTCCTCTAATCTATTTAAGTGTCCGCTAATATTTCTTTCATAATACAAATAGTTGGATTTGACTTTCAGTCATTTCAAAGTACTTTGGGTTTTTTAATATTTGATTGCTTCTTGACTAGTTTGAAATCCCCTTTTTAATTTTCTCCGGTGTTTTAATGTTTTATAACTTGCATGTCCTATTTCAGTGTATTACAAGGAAGGTGTGTCTGTTTCATCATTCAGCACTAAACTCCCCTCCTTTTCAAAATTTTGGGTTCACTTCATCTGCATCTCCTGAGCCTACTGAAAAGGAGCAGGGGAGTGCTGTAGACTCCAATTGTGATCCCACAAATGCAGAGTCAAGAAAAACAAATGGAAGTGCAGACCTTTCTGATCAGACAGAAGATTCAGTTTTGCATGAGACCAAAGAGTCAGGTTTCAACTCAGAGTCCCAACAAACCATATCCCAATCTGTTAAAAGGAGGAGAGGTACTAAACGAACTGCCTATTCTGATTCAGATTCTGAGGCCGGGAGTGATCTATCTATGGATGATTTGGTGAAGCTTGTGGCGGAGAAGGAGGAACTCCTGGAGGCAAAACATAAGGAGATTGAGACAATGCAAGATAAAGTTCTCCGCGCATATGCTGAAATGGAAAATGTCAAGGAAAGAACGAAACGCGAAGCAGAGAACTCTAAAAAGTTTGCTATACAGGTCAACTTCACCTAATGACGGCATGCTTTTCTTCCTTCCTGTCATTCTTTTTTTGTTGGAAATGTGGATTCATTAATTATCTTTTTGGTTATTCCCGTATCTGGAATTTTAACTGAATGTTTTCTCAAAATATGTGCCTCAGAATTTTGCAAAGAGCCTACTTGATGTTGCAGACAATTTGGGAAGAGCTTCATCAGTTGTCAAAGGCGATTTCTCAAAAATCGATGTTTCTAATGACACTGCCCAGGTAGTGCCACTCCTTAAGACGCTTTTGGAAGGAGTTGAAATGACTGAGAAACAGCTTGGAGAGGTAACATTTCTTGTTACATCATCAGCCATTACCTCACCTCACAGCCTTCTCTTTATGTATACATTTTGCATTGGTATTAAATCATTACTCAAACAACCATGTGATGTTTTGGATTTCAGGTATTTAAGAAGTATGGAGTAGAGAAATTTGATCCAACAAATGAGCCATTTGATCCACATAGGCATAATGCAATATTCCAGGTTCCAGATGCTTCTAAGCCTCCAGGGACAGTAGCTGCTGTTCTCAAGGTATTCATTGAATATAATCAAGCTCTTTTATTGATTAACCATATAGCTCACATTGCAAACCATTTGATTGAAATTATTGTTGTACAGTTTCTTTATATTTCATCAACTGGAAAACAACATGTAGTTATTGATATGTGATTATGATTTTCATTGTTTCTTTTTGTTATTGTTCATTGTTGCAACTAGAATTATTTCTTGGGGAATGCTAGCAGTAGTCAGTTGACAGCTTTTCACAACAGTCGCTTTAATATTAAGCCATGTAGTAAGTGCAGAGTTAGAAAGGAACACGGGAAACCAGTTACACTTGCTATATTAACTTTATACTTTTAAATCGAAAAAGAATCCCCCCCCCCAGCCTGTGTCATTCTCCCCTTAAATCATTTTATCAAACTGAGAATTTTGAAACCATATGTGAACTGTGAAGAGACAGACCCAAAGTATAAATAGAACGGTGAAACAGACAGACCCAAAGTATAAATAGAACGGTGAAACAGACAGACCCTTTTCTTTGTATTTTCAGTTTCTTTCCTACTTCCGGCTAATTTGACATGATGCTCTTATCCCCGGAGGTCATGCAATTTCAATTTTGAGGTTCGCCTCCATGACCAATTTGAAAAGAAGCCCTGTTCTCGTACTTTTTTTTAATGATGATGACCCAGTTGGAGATCTATAATCCAATTTGGTTTTGAGCATACTCATCCTACTGTATGGGGTTGTGAGTTAAAATCTTTGATTCATTCTAATCTAACATGGATGGGATCATATATTGGAGATTGTTTATAAGTGAGATATTTGGGGGGGGGGGGGGGAATAATGTTATAACTCAGTTTTTCTTTTTCTTCACTTAACTTTTTAACTGGTTGCCATGGATGTTACTGGCTATGTGGGCATTAATGATGGGGAGTGTTACTAGTAACTGTCACTAGCATTCCCCCTTTTTATTTTTCGGTAGAATATCCTTTCTTGCCTTTCTCTACGACCAAGCCTGATGCATGTGGTATTACTATTAATTGCATTTGTAAAGCCTTTTTGGCTGTTTCTGAAAACTCACAGTTGCTCGTGACTAGGATTTGATATAAAGTGTTACTGGAATGCTTCCTTGTTGTATCTTTACAGGCAGGATACATGCTCCATGACAGAGTTATTCGACCAGCTGAAGTCGGCGTTACTCAAGTGGAGAATGGTGCTGAAGCAAATGAATAGGGAGAGTAGGAAGGCACTTATACTTGAAGATATGACATGGTAGAGATTCCAAAGTTTTGTGTTCTTCCCAGAAGAATGAGATGTAACATTTCTTTTCACATTCAACTGCCTTGAAAAGACTTGGCTTTTTTATTTCTCCCATGATCTCTTATAGTCCTCGAAGATGATGCAATGATAGGGCCTTTGCTCTGAATATTCTTCATGCTTTAGATGCTGTTTTGAGCTAGTGGAGGGTGGACGGCAATTTGTTGACAGTTGGGACATCATTGGGAGTTACTGGTATCACTGCTGCCATGTTATTTTGTGTTGGTGACTTTAGAGGACTGCTCTCTGTTGTGTTGTAGAAAAGAAGTCTCATCATGGAAGCAAGTGTTCGCAATTTGTGGGAGGAGATTCAACCAAAATATTCAGATAATTATCAAACCCGCACGTATTGCACTTCTGGAAGCGGAATCAACAGCAGTGTTCATAATCCTTGCCATGACTTTTGAGTAATTCTGGATTTGAAGCAAGTCTCATGACGTAGATGGTTCAACATTTTCTATGGTTTTCTGTTAACGCCTGGTCTTGAGAAGCACTCAAATCTCGAAATTATAGTGGCATGTGCTCGGAAGAAATAGATAATAACCATTCATATCAAAACCTGCAAACCCCTAATACGCAAGACCGGACTATGCAAATTCAAAACACTCGTGCAAGCATGCACAACGTTGGAGGCGTCTACGAGGAACAAGCCTCAGGCAACAAGTATACGCCTAGGGTTGGAATAAGTCGCCGAGTATGTAATAGGCTTGGGGATTGAAGGTGCTGATTTCCTGGCATCATATCTTCTTGCAAGAACAAAGAATTAGGACTATTGTTGTCCTTGAAAGACATTTGATAGGGCAAGAAACACATGGAGTAGAGAAGATAGAAAGTGAACGATAATACAAAAGACACGGATGACATATGCTTAATGTTACAAGCAACGGTGTAAATGATGAAAAATAGATGGTCAATGTTCAGGTATCCTGCATGGTAAACATGTGGAGCTAGATATTTATGCTAGGGAAAACAAAAGTGTTTGAACCAGCAAAGAATTAGTCTTTAGTTAATCAAGGGCCCCAAATATAATTCAATAAAAATAAATAGTCTTTTGAATTTAAATAAAATGTTAGCAATTTCCATTATAAATATTGTCAAGAGATCTAAGAATAGTATGCAATGGATTATTTCTAACCTTTTAGTTTTGAATTTGGAGGTCCGGTCTACCTCAACTCTGTCTAAAAATTATTATTTTCTTATTTTAGTTTTCGCAATTAAATCCTTGATTCTTAAATTTCAATTCAACCCATTGTTATCTCTTAAATCCTCATTTCAATAAAACAACTTGAATCTTTTTAGAAAGTTCAATTATAAATTTTACAACTTTAATACATTGAAATGAGATTCATCATAACTTGATATTAGAGCTACCGATCATGGCAAATGGAACATGCATGTCGCAATTAATTGAAGTAGTGGGGATGAAACAGCAATAAAAGGAGCAACAATTAAACAACAATTAAATCAACATATACAACAGAGGTTACTTGAGGATCTAATGCAACAACTAAAACAATTTCAACCAAAATATATCATATTACAAAGGCTAAAGGGAAAAGACTAGTAGATTCACCACCTAACAACCCCATCACTTTAATTAATGGGCACCACTGACAAAAGATGGAGCCACCGAATGACTAGTAGATTTAGTTGAGAACGATCAGATTGATTTTCCCGAGGTTTAATAAGGAAGATCACATGGGTTGGGTGTACAAGGAAAACCATTTCTTTAATTATCATAATACTCAGCCACAACATAGATTGTTCATGGCTAGTTCTCACATTGAGGGAAAAACAATCGTATGGTTCCAAGAAATGGATGAGACAAGAGCAATGACAAGTTGGGAGTCATTGGTAAAAGCTATACAAATTTGTTTTGGAAAGTCTTTCTAAGACGATCCTATGAAATAATTAATTTTTTTAAGACAAATAACCACGATGGAAAATTACAAGTCCTAATTTGAAGTCATTTCAAATAAAATCAAGGGCCTATTGGAGGCTCATATGTTAAGTTGTGTTTTTTTTTTTTTAATAAAAAGAAGAGGTTAAACTAGGTATAAGAATGTTTAACCCGCCCAACTTAATTGTCGTTTATAGGCTGACCTAAATGCAAGAGGATAGCTTAAGAAACATCAGAAAGAATTGGAGGCCCAATGCTAGTTTAAATTCTAATAAGTCGGGGGCAAAGAGCCTTCTTCTCAAGAAGGCCAAATGAAAAATCTAGCATTATTATACAAAGGTTAACTCCTGTTTAATTAAAAAAAAAAAAAGGAGAATAGGTTTTGTTTCAAGTGTAACAAGTGGATTCCAAATCATAAGTGTGGAGGCCCTTGTTAATGGTTAAGGAAATATAGGAACAAGAAAATTGAGGGATGTTACCTACCAATATGGGTGATTTAATTAATTGGAAAAATTCAGCAAACACTGATCCAGAAGCTGAAATTTCACTACTTACCATGATAGGCAATCCTAATCTTAGGATCATGAGGGTCAGGGCAAAGGTTGGTATTTAACTATAATAGCTCTGATTGATATAGGTAGCACTCATAATTTTGTTCCCCTTAAAATGGCTGAGAGGACAGATAGGAGTTCTGCCTTTCGAGTCGTTTGCTTGAATCATGTTCACCAAGAGACATATTTTGCATAAGAAGATGGGTCAACGCCCTTTTCATTAACGCTTGGATAAAAATACATTTTAGAAATAAAAGAAATACAACATGCTAATCTCTTTCCTCCATAAACTCTTTAGCCAAAGGTAAGAAAGCAAAGTCGCGGTTTTCAATCTTCCCTAGAAAGGCATCAGTTTCAGCTAGGCTTCGGCGATAGCGAATGATGTCTCCTCCCACATTCCGCGCATTGATTCTAATAATTCGAGCATGTGCAGCAGCTTCGTCCATTTGCTCATCTGTTTTGGTCATCTTTTCTATGAGCAACATGTTGGTTCTGTTCAAAGCAGTGTTGTTGGCGTCGATTTGATCCTTGTGCTTTTCCGTTGCTACTAGCTTCTCGTCTAAATACTTCGACTTTTCGCGTTCTTTGTCAAGCTTTATCCTCATAACTTTTATCTCATTCCTCTTGGCCGCTAACTCTGCTTTAACATCCTCGA
Organism: Populus tomentosa; assembly: GCA_018804465.1. Lineage (NCBI taxonomy): Eukaryota > Viridiplantae > Streptophyta > Magnoliopsida > Malpighiales > Salicaceae > Populus > Populus tomentosa. The sequence continues at coordinate 6,997,532 of CM031997.1, forward strand.
ATCCTCCCCTTTCGCTTTCCAACTCCATATATTTCTTATTCAAATCCTCATACTTCCTAATCCTATCCATTAGTTCGAATTGCACTTGCGCAAATTTTTCTTGGTAATATTCTGCACTTTCTTGGCAATCGCTAAAGTACATCTCCATTGCTTCAAGTTCAAAGCAACTTTGCATCCAATCCAAACTCAACCCTTTAAGCTCCTTCTCACTTCTTTCCCTAGCAATCTTCTCCTCAACCAACTTTAACTCAAGCTTTGTTATTTTCGCATCTCTAGACTGTATTTGCTCATCTAGAAATGTTCTCCTTTTATCCTCTTCTAGCATCATTTCTTCCAACGTTGCCTTGTCTTTTCTGCTCTTGCTCAACTCTATTCTCAGTTTTTCCACTTGCCTTCTCAATTCTTCTTCACTGCTAACCCTCTTTCTCTTAAGGGGTTCCTCTACAGTTTGAGGAGATTTGACTTCTACACGAGGCATGGCTGAAGCAGTTGAATCATCTTCAATATTAACCCTTTTTCTCTTAATAGGCTCCTCTACAGCTTGAGGAGATTTAGCTTCTACGCAAGGCATGACTGAAGCAGCTGAGGCTCTCCATTTTACATATCCTTCGCTCACACTTGGATCTCTCAAACCTTCTATCTCCACCAACACTAGATGCTTCCAATCTTGTTTGATGATCTCCAAAACTTCTTCTGCCATGGGATCTCTGAACAGACCAAAGAATTGAGTAATTCCCATAGTCCTGGGAACAAACTGCATGCCCCCCAAGTTGTCTTACCACTAAAGCCGGAGCATAACTCACATAACCTGTAATCCCCACCAATGGTACCCAACGCCTTTGTCCACAACTCAATAGGACCTTCACTGTCGTTACCCATGGGGCTCTCCATTTAAAATCGCTATTAGATAAACCTTCTAATTTATCAACCCAACCCTGGTTGTCTAGATCTCCCCATTCTTCTTCTTCTACTAACTTTAGGGGTTTTTGGGTGAACCACCAAAAATTATTGAAGACAAGTTTCTTTGTTTCAATATGGCTAACCATCCAAATATACAACAGTTGCGTGCAGCATCTCATTGCTCCTTTTCCAGCCCTCCTACAATGGTTAAGTGTCAAAAATGTTTCGGCTAAAATAGCAACCACTGGATTGATCTGTGTGTTCTCATACTCCATATAAGCAGCAGCGGCCTCCAAACTTACTAAACCAGTCTGACTTGGGAACAACACAAGGCCAAATATACCTAAGGCAATCAATCTCTCTTTTTCTACTCCTGACTTCTTTTCCAACTCTAGCATCCTCCATTTCAAACCGGTACCATTCTTTTCCAGAAACTTTTCCAAGTTGGAGATTCTGAGCAGTTTTGACAGCTCAGGGATGATCTTGTCGGACCTCAAAGGAGAATAAATCCGATACAGGTCGCTGGGAAACTCGGTCAACAATCCATATTCCTCAATCGTGGGGCACAAGTCTATGCTTCCAAAGGAAAAACATCGGTAGTCTGGATCCCAAAAATGAACTAAGGCTCGCACAGCTGGGCTTAAAACTTCTACCTTTGCGATTTCCATCAAACGTCCGTATTTCCTAAAAAATGCATCTTTATCCACATTCTGAAAATAAGTCGTTAACTTGTTCACCTCATTCAATATGCAATTCAGGTTCTTGATTGGTGACATCTTCTTAGCATCGCTTCTAAGGCAGTCTCCTCAGTCAATTGTGACAGTTTAGAATTCTTTCCATACTCTACGATGGAAGATTTGATGATGGTCATTTCGTTCACAAATCCTGCAATTCAAAATGCATGGGGGTTTAGACTTGTTTTGATGCAAAAGATATATCGGAACATACACCCTAAGGATAGGTTCTAGTTCTTTTACGTGAGACATAAGGTAGGTTTACTACTAGGTCTCTAAAAGAGGGTCTCTTGTTGTTCCAGTGACCACCCTCGTAAAGGCGATATGGAGGTCCAGCAGATAGTGGGATGGCATGTGTACCAATCACAATCAGTCTAAACACTCAGCAAAGAGTTGGGGTTTACACAAACTTAAACCTTGACTCAAGTCATAAGGCAAGCTGCTAGTCCCCCACTTAACCTTACAGTTACATGTGTGTGCCCTCAAAACATAATAACAATAATAAAGTGATGCATGACCATGCCATGTACGATAGAATGTAAAGATGTATGCTAAAGCTTTTAAACAAAGCATCGTAAGAAAACAAAAACCAATAACACATAGCATAAACAAAAAAAATCAAGCTTAGTCCAAGGATCCCCAGTGGAGTCGCCATTCTGTCGCACCTTAAAAAATCCAATGCGGCATCGGATGGCGATTTTTCGTTTTTGTTTTGCTGATTTGGTTCTTTGGAGTCGCCACCTAGTATTTTGGTCACTAGGAACCCTAACTGGTCTTTCAGAGATTCTAAGGCAAGGGACTGGTTGCGTAAAGGGAAGGTATTAGCACCCCTAGTACGCCCTACCTAGGGTAAGCTGCTTGGTGTTTGGTTTGCTCTATAATTGCTATGGTGTTGGTGTTTTCTAATCCCATCAATTTTCCTAGGTTTGATTCAAATAAAATTTATTTGGATAGAAATCCAAGGAGATTCCATGTGCTTTGAAAGCTCATTTTTCCCTTAGTATTTCAAGAGTTTGCGACTCGTAAATCGCAAGAAGGAGGGACAAAAAATTTAGAAATCTAAGGAAATTCAAAGCGCTTTAAAAGCCTCCTTTTGCCTTAGTATTTCATACTTTCATGGCTCGTAAATCGTGGAGTAAAAAAATTTTGAAGTTTTGAAATGTCCTCGATTATAATCAAGGCTTCTTTCAAGGATGTGTGCGGATTTATTACTCCCAATAATATTTTGGATATCCATCCTTTAAGGATTTCTTTATCCAAACATTAGCGGTGAATAATAGATGAATTCCCCCCCCCAAATAAGATTTTTATAGTTTTTGGAATATTGGCCAATACCCTTTGGAGTTTTACAAACATGTTGTAAAATCCAGAAATGCAAGAAAATAATTTGTGTTTAAGAAATCTATGCGAAAACACACTTTCAAAGCTTCCAATATTTTTTATATATATAAAGAACATTCAAAACATGTTAGAGTATTGGCCGTATGCAACACGCAAGAAAACATTTCTTTTTGTAAACATTTTTTTTTTACGAAACCGGATATTTTAATACTGAATTTGTATCTCCACAATATAAAAATACAAACCAATATTAAGCAAAATTGGTAGAAAAAGATGCGAGAAAATCACATTTTTTTTAAAAATGATTTTGGAAATTTTTTTTATTTTTTTTTATTTTATAAAATTATAATACACACACGTGTGTATATATATATATATATATATATATATATATATATATAATTCACGTCTTGCGTGAACAGTAGGACGTGAATTATATTTCACGCCTACTGTTCATGCCGTGAACAGTAAATGAAGAAGAAAAGGAGGAAGAAGAAGAAGAAAAGGAGGAAAGGAAGAGGGGCTCACTTGACCGAAGGGGTTGTGGCTGCTGTGATGAGGTGGTTCAGCCGGTGGTTGCAGCGGTGGAGTTGGAGGAGGACAACGTCGGTTTCCTGTTGCAGAGGAAGAAAGAAGAAGAAGAAAAATCTGCAGAAATTGGGCGAAAATGCTGGTTTTTGGCTGACTTTGGACCCGAATTTATCCCCCCTCAGATCATCAAATCCGACTCTATTTATAGGCTGTGGAAGAGGGAAATCTTGTCTACGTTGGGGAAATCTTGCAGCCCTTGATTTAGTTGGGAAGCATCTCAACCGTTGGCTCAAAGTGTGCACCTCGAGCTGCAAAATTTGGCAGCTCAATGCTGTGAACTGCCCGAGGTGGCCACTTTGAGCCACTCAACGGAGCCGTTTCTAACTTTTCTGACCCGACCGGACCATTCTTCGGGATAAAGGGGTTTCATGTGGACATTTTGGTGCAAGTTGGGTCGGATTTGGAGGCCACACGAGCCGGAAAATGCCCCTGGAAAGCAGTCACTCAAGCAGCTTTTTGAGGAAGAAAGTGAACACTAACAGGCGACATTAGTCCTCCAGTTTTCAATTTCTTCAGTTTGACCCGGATCAATCCAAAACAGCCCCCCTATTTACGCTCATTTTCCAAATTGGTTCCTGGTTTCGGATTTTCTCAATTAAGTCCCTAATTGGCCATTAAACTTTAATATTTATGCAATTAAGCCCCTGATTTGACCCAATAAAATCCTAAAAAATATATTTTGGCCCCAGAACTTAAATTTCTTCTAATTAAAGCCCATATTGACTTAAAAAATCATTTTTCCTTGCAATCAAATCCTCTATAAATCCAATTAAAAAACCAATTAAGTCCATAAACATCCAAATTTGGGTTTTTCTCCTCAAAATTTAAATTTTCCTTCTAAACATGGCCCTCATCCTTCAAGAATATACTGCCAAAAATCCAATCTTTGTATTTTTATACTCCTTGACCAATTTTCTGACCATTTTCTGAGTGCTTCTGCCTTCCGTTATTTTTCTAACCTCATCCGGCTATTTATTTTATTTTAATTTTTGTGGGGACCCGAAAATGGGTTACAACACTACTTGTAGCTGATAATTTGTCAAGGCTTTGTAAACAATCTCAAACTAGATTATTTTAAATCCCTGATATATATATATATATATATATATATATATATATATATATTTTTTCTTTTACACTATTTTTTAATGTATTTTGAGCTTATTTAAAGTTATTTTTATGAGTTTGACATCCCAAGAGACTTTATAAATTAATTGCTAAAAGATAATAATTTTTTTATTTTATGTTTTGGACCTTGCTTCTTGTTATAGGTTTTTCACCGCGTTATAATTTTAGAATGCGAACGTGTGCTGAATCAAAGTTAAAGTACACATATCAAGCTTTTCATGAAGGAACAGTGGATGCCCTGTTCCATTTACAACACAGTCCTTGATTTTCTAAATTATTCACTTTAGTCCTTAATTGGTTCTAAACTTTGATATTTCTTCAATTAAGTCCTTGATTTCATTAATTAAACTATTTTTTTTTATCAAGTCCCAAAATTTATCAATTCTACAATTAAGCTCTTAATTTGATTAATTAAATTAATCTAGAGTTCAAACAAGTTCTCAATCTTCCAATTTATATTGTCTTAATCCAAATTTCAATTTATTCTCCATTCAATTTTTTTTTTAAATTTCATCATTATTTTTATAAAGTAAAAATAAAAATGGTCAAAAATTAGGTTATGACAAATATTATTTTAAAATAAAATTTAAAAACTTTTTGACTGAGTTTTTCCTATATTGTTTGAGTCAAGGGCCTATTAAGGTTTTTATTTAGATCACAATGAGTTAATTCTTTTTCTATTTTTATTGAAATTTAACCCAGTCTAAATACTGAATCACCCAAGTCATGAGTAAATGCACCTGATCATGTTTCGTTTTAAAATAATATGCACACCTTATTAGTTGAGTTAAAAGAGCAAAATCGCTATATTTTTATGGGTATTTATTTTTTAAATCAGTCCCTTGTATGGTTTAAAAATCACAAGTAAGAGTCCAGCTCGAAGGAAGGAAAGACAATTCAAAATGCTGCCCTTGTCTACCGGCCGTGAAGCAACGAGTACGACAAGCCTCAAAGAAAAAAAAAACATTTTAGGAGTTGGTTTCAGTGATGCGTAGTTTCTTGGAAGCAGCTTATTAACAAGTTATCTGCTTCGTACACCAAAAAAAATAAAAAATAGTTTGAAAATTGTTATGTTAGTGAGGAATTTTATGCAAAGTTTTAAAACAGGTTAATTTGTATTATATGATAGTTTAAATAATTGAATCTCACTACAACTAATTTCATAAACTAAGTCGTTTACTTTTCATTTTGTTTACATTAATTAACATTAGCACTAACTTGTTGTCAAGCTCGCATGGCTCGTGTTTATATTGAATAAATCTAACTTTGCCTTCAATTAGTAAAAGAAGATAACGCTTAGAAAATGAAATTTGATTTTTTTTAATTAAGAAAGAGAACTGATAAATTTATCCCATAAGCTCCATTAAAGTAGTCAAGCAAAATAAATATTATAATTAGCTAAGAAAAACTAATAATATTTTTTTTATGAAATAGGAAAAATAATTTTAAAATGGGTTATGTTCTTAACAGGACTTACGGGATCATTTGTGGGTTTTCAAGATCTTTGTTATATAAATATTTTTTTTTAAATAATTCAAATTATAAAAAATCGAATACAATTTGCCTGGTTCAGTCAATATGAATACCACACATGTAAACTATACCCCACTTGCAAGAAACAGTGTCAGGCATTAATGAGTTAATATTCTGAAAGTTAGTAATACATAAAACTCTACTGAAAAATAACATACTAATTGGTCATATAGAAGCGAAAACGTACCAACCTAGTCTATATAGAAAAAAAAAATTGAAAGTAGAAAAATTAATTAAAATTCTAATATTGCTAGTAGGAAAATAAAGATAAATAAAAAACAGCATCTTCCAGGTCTAATTTCTAATTTGAAGGACTTCGTGATTTCAGTTAGTGCAAGTGAGCTATCCCATACATTACAACATTTAACAGTTTTACCGATGCATTTTTTCAATTGAAATAAGATACATATTCCGTCGGTAATTAATTTACTAACAAAATCACCGACGAAAATGCTCCGTCAGTGCATCTTTCATCGGTAATTTTTTGTCCGTCAGTAAATCCCATGGTAATAAAAAATATTATTATCAACAGATTTACTTACGGAAAAGACGCATCAATAATAATATTTTTTTATTACCGACGGATATATCGACGGAATTTCTATCGATAATTCCGTCGGTAATTATTTAAAAACATTTAAAAAAAATTCATTTTATAAAATTATAAAATAATTAAATTAACATAAATCAACACTCTATAATATATACTCAAAATGCATGGAAAAAAGAATAAGAAAATCATCTCAAACAAATTTGCAACAAATAAATAAAACGAGAAAATAAATTCAACTAAAAAAATTCATATGAAAAAAATGAAGTTGCAATTGCTAAAAATTTAAAAATCATATAAATAAATCAACTAAAAATTGATCTCATATGAAAAAAAAATCTCACAACAACATTTATACAATTATTAAGAACAAAAACAATTAAAAATAAAATAAAATAACAAATATAGTGAAAAACAATCATGAAAAAAGAAGAAAAAAGAAAAATCTTACCTTAATGTAGTTGCAAGTGAAGCTAAGGAGAGAAAAAAAAATTGTAAAGCATATTAATTAAAAAAAAAACTAAGAGGGTAAAAGAAGAAAGAAGAAGAAGACATATCCGAGCATGGAGGAAAAGAGAAGGAGATGAGGAGAGAAAAAAAGAGAAAGAAATAGATATTGATGTTTTTTTACATATAGTGAAGAAGAAGAAGAAGAAGTAGTAGAAGAAGAATAATAAGAAATGAGTCTGTTTCTTGTTAAATAAGGGGATTCAAGTTTTTTTTTTTGGGCACGTTTGTGACGGATAATTAAATATTAATAATTTTTAATTATTTCATCGGTAATTCCATCGGTAATATTTAATTTAAATTTTAAATTTCGTTAAAAGTTTTCAGAAACTGCCAACAATTACCGACGGTTTTTCAATCCGCCGGTGATTCTGTCTGTAATATTTAAATGAAAATTTTAAATTAATTGAATTTTTGCAGAAAACATGCAAAATAATACCGACGACTTTTCAATCCGTCGGTGATTTTGTCCATAAAGAACAATAATTAATAGTGCAATTGAAAAGTGAACAGTTCCGAAGCTCTCTGAAAAATACCGACGGAAAATTCCGTTGATAATTCCCTTTGTAATTGACATGATGAACAATGTTCACAGTTTACCAATAAATTTACCGACGGATTTTACAGATAGAAATATTCGCTCGGTATTTCTGTTTTTTGGGACACTGCACCTTCGAAGCGTCTTAACTTCTTCTTGAAATTTGCCATTTCGATCATCTATAAACGCATCCACAAAACGTTCCACATCAGCTACTCTCACTGTTCAAATTGTAATAAGCTTCTAATTAATCACTGTTCAAGAACAACTAGATAGTCCAGTTTGAAATTAGGTGGAAAAGATTTCAAAGAGCATCCATGCGGACCAACAAAGCCATATAATCCCTTTGGGAAGATATCTGTAGCATCCGTTGAGACGAACTCCATTGATTTGGAGTAAATTCAAATATTTCATGTTTTCAAATGATTCTGTTCTTAAAGGTCCAGCTTTCGAAGTTTGCACATCGAGCACAAGACCCTCCACTTTTTTTGTTCCCTAACAAAAGCAAGAAATTTCAGTAGAACGACATATATCATGGTTTGGAAGTAGACCTATGCAAAAGTATATATTTTGTTAAAATTATTTTAAAACAAGCTCAACAGGGAATACATATAAGACTTTGTGATTCTGCGCACAAGACTACAGCAATGCATCTTACCATGTTCATTTTGTGCACTTCCCATGCTTCCTCATGAAGCCAAATTCTGCTGCGTTTTCCAGGATGCTGGGGACACATTTGACAAACTATCTCTCTTCCCATGTCTCTTACTAGATCATGCATCCTTAATTGATTCTGTAAATTAACTTCTAAGAGAGACCTGTCAACAAGAATTGTTAAATTGATTTCTGGATTGTTGACACATATTCTTTGTTTCTGCCAACGAAGAAACATGCAATATCAAGGAATATATTTTTTAGTATATCATCATCCAGTGCGTCAAAACTTATCATAAGCTTTGCCTGGACATTATGATCTAGAGTTTTTTGCAGTTTTTCAATAGCACTTCTCCATACAGATTTGTCTTTTCCGAACAAAGAAGCACCCAAAACTTGAAGAGCTAAAGGAAGCCCACCAGCACACTTTAATACATCATTGGAAAGCTCAGAATAATCATCATTGGAAAGCTCAGAATAATCATCCGGTGGATGGATCGTCCTAAAGGCATGCCAACTGAAAAGCTGAAGGGACTCATCTTGTGTCAACAGTCACTACTAGAAATTTGCTTAATAGCAACGGAATCACCAACGGAATATTTCTGTCGGTAATTTGAAGTTGAAATTACCGACCAAATTACGGACGGAAAGTGCGGAATAAAGAAAAAAAGGGCGGGTCGCTGACGTGGAGGTTTTGGCGGGTGATATTTCCGATAGAATTACCGACGGATTCAAAACGGGCGACCCGTACGGGTGATTGGACCGGTTCACCGTAAAAAATACCAACGAACTCACCGATGGATTTGAAATGGCAGACCCGTATGGCTGACGTGACCGGTTGACCGTCAACAATACCGACGGAATCACCGAGGGATTTGAAAAGCTGGTCCGTACGGTGACGTGTCTATTTTTTCATCAGAAAAAGTTAATGTATGGCCCCTCTGCCGACCCTCTCCTCCCCCATTTCTCCTTCTTCTTCCTAATCCTAACTCTCCCCATCTGCAAACAACCAGCCCCCCCTCGCACCCAAACAAAATTCTTCCTCATCTCAGCATAACAAGTTGTATTTCTTGAAGTTTTGTGGTCACAACATCCGTGTTCTGATTTACCAACGGATTTTATCAATTTTTGTAAGTAATTCTATCTGTTTAAATTTTAACATTTAAATGTCAATTTTATTGTTTTTTTAGTATATGTATTTTTGTTAGTAGATGTACGTGTTTTATTGTTATTTCTCAAACAAACTTGTAGTATATGAATGTTTAATTTTATATCTGTTATGGTTTGTTTTAGATTTTTTAAGATTGTATTTGTTTATAAATTGTTAAAACTTTGTGGAATTACCGAATTACATGTTCTGTTTTGAAATAATTAATAGCTTGCTTAATGGGTTCTTTTTAAGTTTTATCGATAGTATTGCAGAGTGGTAATTTCTGTTAATTTATATATATTAATTTGTATGGACGTTGATAAATTATAATGAATATTTAATATTTATGAGAAGTTGTGATTTGTTTGTTGGATAATCTCGAGGCAATGTAATATTTTTGCAAGTTTATTTACCTAACTTAGTTAATTAATACATGATGTCATCATAATTTTATAGAGGTTCGATAGAAGTCATGGATGATCGTTCATGGATGTATCTAGATTCACCCCAAGGATTGCGGAGGATGGATTATTGTAATGGGGTTCAAGGTTTTATTAATTTCACAACATCTATTCCTAGAAATTTTACTGGAGGCAGTATTAGGTGTCCATGCAGGAAGTGTCAAAATAAAAAGTATCTGCATCCAGATGTTGTAATGATGCATCTTCTACACAAAGGGTTTATGGAGGATTACCAATGTTGGTATGCACATGGAGAGGTATTTGTTAGTAATAGGAGAATGGGAGAAACGGTGGTTGGGTCAACTTCTAGTGCTAGCAACGTGCATGAAGCAGCAAATGACAACACTAATCCTTACAGAAATATGGTTATGGATGCAATGAGAATGAATCGAGGTAATGTCAGTCAATGTCCAATCGTAGAAGAAGAACCTAATGTAGAGGCAGCTAGGTTTTTGATTTGTTGAAAGATTCTGACGAACCATTATGGGATGGCTGCACAAACCACAGTAAATTGTCGGCCGTGGCACAGGTCTTCACCATCAAGTCAGATCACGGGTTGAGTTAGGCCGGGTATGACAAAATTATTGATTGGGCAAGAAGCATTTTACCTGTAGGGAACAAGCTGAAAGAGAACTTCTATGCTGCGAAGTCCATGATGAAACCCCTCAGTTTAGGATACCAGAAAATTGACATGTGCCTTAACTTCTGCATGTTATACTACCTTGAAAATGCTGAGATGACCGAGTGCATGACATGCGGGCATTCCCGTTACAAACCCAGAACTGGCAGGGAAAAGACTCTAGTGCCATATAAAAAACTTAGATATTTCTCGATCACACCTAGACTGCAGAGGTTATTCATGTCACCAAGGACTGCTGAGCACATGACATGGCACCAAACACATGATGCGGTTGATGGTGTGATGGTGTATCCTTCTGACGGCGAAGCGTGGAAATGCTTTAACAGTGTGCATCCTGACTTTTCAGCTGAATCAAGGAATGTTCGTTTTGGGTTGTGTATAGACGGATTCAACCCATTTGGGTCATTTGCTGCTCCCTATTCTTGTTGGCCGGTCATACTCACAGTTTATAACTTGCCACCGGGAATGTGTATGAGGCCGGAGTTCATGTTTTTATCTACTGTCATACCCGGTCCAAGCAGCCCGGGGCGGAATATAGATGTTTGTCTTCGACTGTTGATTGATGAGCTGGCGCAGTTGTGGTCCTTCGGAGCTCTAACTTATGATATATCGAGGAAATAAAATTTCCTTATGAGGGCGGCTTTGATGTGGACTATCAATGATTTTCCAGCTTATGGAATGCTTTCTGGTTGGAGCACACATGGGAAACTCGCATGTCCATACTGCATGGAAAACAACAAGGCATTCATACTAGCAAACGGAGGTAAAGCTTCTTTTTTTGACTGTCACCGTCGCTTCTTGCCACTTAATCACAGGTTCAGAAAGAACAGAAAAGATTTATTTGTTGACAGAGTTGAAAAAGATGTTGCATCCCCGCGTCTTTCTGGTGAAGAATTGCATCATGTTGTATCAGAGTACGGTGACATTGTGTTTGGCCTTCAATCAGGTAAGCAAAAGTTTCCTGGTTTTGGTTTTACCCATAATTGGGTAAAGCGAAGTATCTTTTGGGAGCTTCCTTATTGGAAGACCAATCTTCTCCGCCATAACTTTGACGTCATGCACATCGAAAAGAACGTGTTTGAGAATATTTTCAACACCATCATGGATGTGAAGGGGAAGACAAAGGACAACATCAAGGCTAGAATGGATATAGCTTTATACTATAACCGTAAAAATATGGAGTTGGTTTATGAGGAGTCACGGGTTGCAAAACCAAGGGCAAGCTTTGTGTTAGAGAAAAACGCACAACTGCTAGTCTACAAATGGCTTAAGAGTCTGCGTTTTCCGGATGGACATGCATCGAACATATCAAGGCTTGTTAACATAGATGACTGCAGATTGTATGGAATGAAGAGTCATGACTGCCACGTGTTTATGCAAACACTCATCCCATTAGCTTTTCGTGATTTGTTGCCAAAAAGAATATGGGATGCACTAACGGAGAACAGTCATTTCTTCAGAGATATTTGCTCCAGCAAGTTGAATGTTGAGCACATTGAGAGGCTTCAAACGAATATCATCGAGACACTATGCAAACTTGAGATGATATTCCCTCCTTCATTTTTTGACTCAATGGAGCATCTCCCTATACATCTACCGTTCGAGGCAAAAGCTGGAGGACCGGTCCAGTATAGATGGATGTACCCATTCGAATGGTTAGATATTACAGTTGCAATGGAATTCATATCTAAAAGTATTTTATATGTTTTTCTTAATTGGAAATACTTGAATTGTAATTCAATGCATGTACTTGTTTAATCTCAAGAAAAAGGTTAAGAACAAGGCGCATGTAGAGGCTAGGCCTATATTGTTGAAGAGATCTCAACATTTATCTCGTACTATTTCGAACCTCATCTGAGAACAAGAATCAATCGCGTTCCACGGCATGATGATGGCGGTGAAGTGCCTTCCAGTGGGAACTTGTCAATATTCTCCAATACTGGACGACCCACACTTAAAAATGCTGTAAGAGGAAGATATTTGTCGGAAATAGAATTCAAACAAGCACACAACTATGTTCTATTTAACTGTGATGAGCTTAGACCATTTATTCAGTAAGTTTATATATGTGTAATACAAATTAAAATTTGTCAGTGATATACTGCTAATTATATATTGTGAAATCATACACTCATTATCACTTGTAGGCAACATCGATAATATTTGCTCTCCAATAACTCACAGCTGACCGACTCCCAGATCTTTCAATTACAAGATGAACAATTTGCCACATGGTTCAAAACACATGTAAGCACTATCACAAACTCATTCTAACTTGCAAAATTACTGTACGTATGCATGTCATTACAAGATTCTCATTCATTTACCGTTGATTGATGTATATTACATGTATACAAGGTTTATCAAATGGGAAGGAGTGCGTCTAAGTCATTGTCTTCACTAAGCCTCAGGCCTGAAAGAAAAGTTAAGTGCTACAACGAGTATTTTGTCAATGGATATGTTTTCCATACTGAAGAATACAGGCAAGGAAGAAAGACATACAACTGCGGTGTTTGTGTTAAAGGATCCATAAGTAGTGAAAATACAAACACAACATCTCTTGTACATTGAACATTCACCGACGTCCATACAGATGGACCACTGTCCGTCGGCATCTCATAAAGAGTTCGAAAATAATTACAACAAAATGCCACAATCACCGACGGCCATACCGACAGCGTTATCAACGTCCATACCGATGGACCACCGTCTGTCGGCATCTCACAAAGAGTTCAAAAATAATTACAACAAAATGCCACAATCACCGACGTCCATACCGACTGACCACAGTACGTCGGCATCTCATAGCGAGTTCGAAAATAATTACAAGAAAATGCCACAATCACCGACGTCCATACCGACGGACCACCGTCCGTCGGCATCTCATAAAGAGTTCGAAAATAAGTACAACAAACTGCCATAATCACCGACATCCATACCGACGGATTTATCGACGTTAATACCGACGGAATACGTCCGTCGGTAAGTTGTCGGTGGGCAAATTTTACCGACAAAAATACCGATGGAATGTGCGAATTCCAAAGGGTGTGAATTGAATGCACCCTTGACCATGTCAGCTTACCGACGGAATCACCGACGGACCGCGGAAAATATGGAGGGAAATTAAAAAATTTAGTGCGAAATTTAAAAATTACCGATGGATTTTTAGCATGTTACCGATGGATTTAATTTAAATAATAATAATTTTATATTTCCGTTGGTGAATCCGTCGGTAAAACTGCACTATAAGTTCTTGCGTCCGTCCTTTCAGTTCATTTTTTCTTCTCCTCCGTTTCTCACCTTAGAATCTTCAAGGTTTCGATTTTTTTCCTCTCAAATCTTCAAGCTTTGTTGAATCTCTAGGAAGCTTGGTTGTGAATCTTCATCACATTAAAGGGTATGTGTTTTTTTCTATTTCATTTTATTTTATTTATAGTTATTTTTATGTTTTTTATATTTTTTGTTTTGTTGAATTTTTTTGTAATGTAGATAAATTTTTTGTTTTAACATATTATTAAGGTATGCATATTTGTTCCCTAAAGTCTATAGTTTTTTTTTAAAAAAAAATTAATTGAATATTTTTTATTGTTGTATTGACATAATTGTTATTAGTTAATTTATTGAATATTTGTTGTTAATGTTGAATTTACCTTAGAATTAGTAATTGCATATGTTGGAATAATTAGTAATTTTACTCTATTATTGCATGATTTGTGTTTAATTATTTCCATTGTTTTTAATTGTTAGTTTATAATTCTTTTTTAATTTATTGAATATATTTTATTGTTGTATTGGCATAATTATTTAATAATTTGTTGAATTAATATTGTTAATGTTGAATTTACCATAGAATTAGTCATTGAATATGTTGGAAGAATTGTTAATTTTACTATATTATTGCATGATTTGTATTTAATTGTTTATATTTATTTTGAATTTATTGTTTTGTTGTATTGGCATAATTATTGAATAATTTGTTAAATTGTAATTGTTAATGTTGAATTTACCTTAGGATTAGTAATTGAATATGTTGGAATAATTAGTATAGATTGGGTCAATTGGTTGTGGCTATTGTTAATATTTTCAGGTTTGCGGATTTGGGTAGTATCCCAGTATAGGGGAGGTGCTGCCGAATTTTTTTTAACATTTGAATTTAATTATATAATTATTTATATAAAATTGGTTAGATGCACAGAATGAAAACCAGAGGTTCACGTCCAGTCACATCAAGTTCGTCTAGTAGCGAGGAAGATATTTCCTTAGGTGCCTCTCAAGAAGAGGCACCTACACCACTTGCGCCGTTAACTGATGTTGTCTCTTCCAGCGCTGTTTCACATCGCAGAAGCGGCGTGCCTTTACAGCGGAATCAATTTACCCGCAAGTACGAGGTACAATGGAAGGATGATCTTTCAATGTAAGTTTGTTAGGGTTTAAGTTTTTTTTTTAAAAAAAACAAATTTAAAACATAATTTATGAAGTCACTATTTAATTAATTTCATTTCTTTTCAGGTTCACAAACATTGAGGCCGCCCGAGTAATATCATCGGCGTTTAAATCGTCGATGGAGATTCCATTGTTTCAATGGAGTCATATATCCAGGCATCCTGAATGGATGCCTCAAATCAATGCATGCTTTTCCAGATTTCAGGTTCGTGTTAATATATAATTTTCGGCTTATTTCTAATAAATTCTTAATATAATTGTAAATAATTTATTAACATTTTAAAAAATTATTTTTTATACACAGAATCGATTCTGCTGGAATGAGGAACATAACACTGTTGTGAGGAGGGTGTGGGAAAATCACGCGGCAACTAGGTAACATCGAAAACAATACAACTTTTTTTTTACAAAAAAAATTATGTTTCAAAATGTAATTTTTTCTTGCGTGAAGTAGGTTGCGTGATTTTGGTACGAAGCCCAAAAAAAGGCAAAAAAAACTGCGAGAGATAGGGGGTTCCAAGGTTGGAACAATGTTGCGATTTGGAGGGATTTCAAACCGATATACATCCCAGAGGATATATGGCCGCACTATCTCCAGCACGTGACGTCTAAGCAGTTCACAAGACGCTCACAGTCCGGTGTTGGCAGTCGGAATCGGCCAATTCATGGCTCAGTGACAACGCACACCGGCGGCTCCGTTCCATTTGCTGCACATACGAAACGGATGGTAAGATTAATTTAAATGAAATATATCGTTCAATTAATTTGTTGTTAATAAATTTTTTTCATTATAGGCTACGTCTCTTGGACGTGAGTCGAGCCCTATGGAGCTGTTTGTGAAGACGCATGTGCGGAGTCAAGACCGCCAAAAGGGGGTGCAACAGTTCGTTGACAGCCATGCTCAATATTTTGTGGTATGTTTGTTCAACCATTTTATTTTGTAAGTTATTATTATGTTTATTGAATTGAATATGATGATTACTTTTTTTATTTTCAGGATACCTATAATAATCGGTTGAGGGAGAGATACGGGGACGATCCTTTGACCCATCCGGAATTCGATTCGGATTTGTGGATGGAGGCTGGATCATCAGGTGGACCAGATAAAAATCGAGTTTACGGGCTCTCCAACACTACTGCCGACAACTTGCGGTCGGCCCGTAGTGCTTCAACCGTCGGGAGCTCCCAATCAGTATCGAGCTCCCAATCTAAGGAGTTCGTGGCCTTGCAGCAACACACGGCTCTGCTCACCGAAAAGTACGATCACCTATCAGAGGCGTACACACAACTCGTTGAACAACAAAGAGTGGCATCCGAATGACAAAGAGTGGAGTCTGAACAACACAGAGCGGAATCTGAATGACAAAGAGCGACCTATGAAGAGCTTCGTCAAATGGTCATGAACATGGCACAAGATGGAATATGTGCACCAAATCCTTTTTGGCCGCATAACAGCCAGCGTCCTCCTTCTCTTCCTCCTTTATATTAATTTTTAATAAACATTATTTACATTTAAAATTTCATTTAATGTTTTTTTGACACACATTCATTTTGTAATGAATATTATTTATCTTTCATTTTTTGTTTTAGATGCTTAATATAAATTTTATTTGCATAATTGGTTTTTATTACCATTAATTTATACCATTTTTATATTATGTATTCAAAATAATTTAAAATAATAATAATAAAAAAATTACATAGGGATTTACCGATGAAATTAATTCGTTGGCATTAGACAGCAGCCGAGACCATCACCGACAAATTTCCAGACGGATAAATTCGGTCGGTATTTTTATGACTCACCAACAGATTTACCGACGGACTTATTCCGTCGGTGTTTTAACTTACCGATGAATTGACAAACAGATATATTCGGTCGGTATTTCAACAATTCACCGACCAAGTTACTGACGAAAAGTAACCGTAGGTGACCTGTGATATCACCGACGGATTAAAATCCGTCGGTATTTTTCAAGCGGAAAATTTATTTTTTGGCTCGCAAATTCCGTCTGTAAAACCGTCGGAAATGTTTTTTTTGTTTTTCCGATCGATATAGCGACGGAATGTGGAATCATCGATGAAAGGTAAGCCAACAGACGTATTTTGTCAGTAAATAATTTACCAACAAACTCCTAATCACACACTGACGGAATATTTTCGTCAGTAAAACTGTGAATTCTTGTGGTGAGTTTAGCCTCGTATATTTGCCTGGCATGTGAAGACATTAGCGAAGATTACACAAGTAAACTAGAATATTATATTATATGGAGGAAGTTTCGAGGAAAATTAAAAATGTAAATTAGAATATTATATTATGTAGAAGAACTTTCATGGAAACGGAGGATCAGGAAGTTTATCATTTTCACATCTATAGTCAGTCAATGTTATGCCCTAATGGACTTGAGGGACAAAAAATATATATCAATTGAATTTGAAATCGTATTTGACTTTTTCTAAAGCAACACGGGATCAAATCTACCTAATCTTGAAGAAGAAAACAGAAAGAAACTTAAGACAAGATTAATTACTTAAAAGAGATTACATGTATGTAATTAATCTTGATGGAATCAGCCTATTGGTTATTACCCCTAAAGAGGTTTATACAAAAGATTCTCTTAATTGTAAATTGAGCAGTAAAATTTAGCCAGCTATTTATAGTTACAGAAAACTTATGCATATTTTTATTCAAATTAAAAGAGTTTCTTTGTAGAAAAAAGAGTTGATATTCAAATCATATTCTTCATTCTTCGATTTATAAATAACTTTATATTTAGATTCTAATATTATAAGAAAGTAAATAAAATTTAGAATGAATTTGACAAATTAATTAAAATTGATTTTCTATTACGAAACCCTAAACCCGCACTCAAAGCTAAAATATTAAAAATAATTATGTATATTGAAATGGAGAATGTACACTCATGTTAGAGAATAGGGATACATATTTTCAATATAATTAATGGAGCACGTAATATTACGAGAAAAGACAGTACACTTAATATTAAATGGTTATTAACTTATAATAATACCGAACATACAATATGGCATGCCACACGCATGGGATCAAGAGGCTGGAATAAAAGGAAAATCGGTCATGGTGACAAATGGTACGTAGTTTGTAGCATAGTTATGAAATTGGAAAAGGACTTGCGTTATTGAATTACGAAGTCCATCTATATTAATGATTTTTATTAAAACAATTGTTGCTTATGCCCGCGCGGTGTGATGGTATTTTTCATTTTTATTTATTGATTTGAAAGTTGACACTTGGTATTTAATTCAAGGTTATTAGATTCAAGTTTATTGATCTTATTAAAAATTCAAGAGTAAAAACTTAATTGTGCTAGAAAAAATATCAGTGTAGTTTAAAGGTTTTGCTAAAAAGATATTAAAGGAAAATAAATTATTTTTTGATTTTTTTTAAATATGAGCTAAATCCTCGAGGAAGGTAGCACCTAGTATTTTTTGGTTTTTTTGTGGAGGCCGGTGTGTAGGGAGGCTGAGAGAGGAGAGGGACGATGGAGAGGCTGGGAGAGTGGAGCTAGGGAACTGTCGATGGGGAAGCGAAAAGTCCTGGCTGGTTCTCGAGTAAGAAGATGGGGATGGCTGGAAAAGGACTGACGTACCGGAAGTCTATGAAAAGAAGGATCACCGTCCCCTTTCCTGATTGTATTCGAATCCACGAACAAGAAATAAGAACACTCGAGTCCACGAGTAAAGATTATTGTTTCTGGAGGAAAACTGTTCTGTTATTCAAATAAAAGGTACCTCCCTAAGTGAATGGTTGCTTGTATTTATAAGCTTGCCATTCCTAATCCTAATCAAATAATAACTTATGGAATTTAAATAGAAAAATAGGGGTAACAGGGAAGTCCTGATACGACAGGACTTATGTCCACAATTCACGTCCTAGGCAATTAACAGAAATAAAAGAGGCACTAAGGCCCCAACTAAGAATCTATGCTGAATAAGGAACGTGCAACTGGCAATTCGTGTAGGATAGTAATTCCAGCAAGCATGTAATTCAGTTCATAGCAACCTCTTTGTATGCATCCTTAAGCTGTTCTGTAACAGAAACAAATTGTCCTGCATCAATCTCCTCTGCCTGAAAAGAACTCGCCCTCGAGTTTGTTAAGTTGAAGGGTGACTCATCAGGTGGATAATACTCGAACAAGTCAGCAACATTGAATGTAGAAGATATTGCCATTTCTGCAGGAAGGTCTACCCGATATGCATTGTCATTTATTTTCTGTAGAATCTGATAGGGTCCATACTTCTTGTCGCTTAATTTGTTAAATGTTCCCACTGGCAACCGGCCTTTACGTAGATATACCATTACCAGGTCTCCTTCCGTGAATACTTTAAGTCGTCGTTTCCGGTCTGGAGCTGCTTTGTATTTGGCATTGGATTCTTCCAGTTTCTTACGCACCTCTTCCTGAATGGATTTAACCCGATCAACCATATGCTCCGCTGCAATACTCATTCTTGGAAGCTTTGGTAGTGGTATCCCTGTCTGAGGTGATAGATTTAGGGACCCTATGTAGACGAACAACTTCTTTGAAGAATAAATTTGCCAC
This sequence comes from Populus tomentosa, assembly GCA_018804465.1. Lineage (NCBI taxonomy): Eukaryota > Viridiplantae > Streptophyta > Magnoliopsida > Malpighiales > Salicaceae > Populus > Populus tomentosa. The sequence continues at coordinate 7,017,282 of CM031997.1, forward strand.
ATGCACGGCATCAGAAGTCTTCTTGCAAGCAATAAAGTGGGCCATTTTGGAATACCTGTCCACCACCACAAAGACTGAGTCGACACCCCGCTTTGTTCATGGAAGTCCTAGGATGAAATCCATCGAAAGGTCCTCCCAAGGAGCTGCTGGTACAGGTAAGGGCAGGTATAGGCCTGTGTTCTGTGTTTGGCCCTTGGCTGCTCAACATGTTGGACATCGTTTGACATGGTTGCCAACGTCGCGCTTCAGTTGAGGCTAGTAGTATCGTTCTTCTGCAAGAGCCACGGTTTATCTCGTCCTAGGTGGCCTCCCAAGCCACTCCCGTGTAGTTCATGGATTATTTGTTCCCTTAATGAGCTTCTGGGAATACATAATTGGTTGCCCCAAAACAAGTAGCCCTCGTGAATATGTATTCCTTCCTAAGATCGCCCCTGCTGACACCTAATCCAGATGTTTCTGAAATCCTCATCTTCTGCATATAATTCTTTAAGGCAGTCGAAGCCTATGACTTCAGCCCGCATAGTGATGAGCAGAGACACTTTCTGGCTTAATGCATCAACCACTTTGTTTAGTTGCCCTGACTTGTGTTTCAATGTGAAGGTGAATCGCTGGATGAAGGCAACCCAACGAGCATGCATTCGATTCACGTTGCTTTGATTGTTAAGGAATTTTAGTGCTTGGTGATCACTGAATAGAATAAACTCCCTTTGCACTAAGTAATGTTCCCAAACTTTCAGAGCTTGAAATACAACGTAAAACTCAAGTTCGTAGGTGGACCAGTTTTGGCGAGCCTCACTAAGTTTCTCACTATAGAATGCAATGGGTCTTCCTTCTTGAGATAGAACAGCACCAACGCCAATGATAGAAGCATCGCAATCCACCTCAAAGAGTTTATCAAAATCTGGTAGTGCTAAAACTGGGGCAGAAGATAACTTCTCTTTAATCAGTGCAAAACTGTGCTCTGCCTTGGTTCCCCAATGGAATTTTCCTTTTTTCATACATTCAGTGATAGGTGCGACAATTTGGCTAAAATCTCTGACGAATCGTCGGTAAAATGTGGCTAAACAGTGAAAGCTACGGACGTCGCTGACATTTTTCAGGGCAGGCCAATCCCGAATGGCTCAGATTTTTTCTTCATCGACTTTAATCCCATCAGCACTCACAATAAATCCCAGAAATAACAAACTGCAAGTCATGAATCTGCACTTCAGTAAATTAACATATAATTTATTCTGCTGCAAAACTGTAAGTACCTTTCGCAAGTGATCAAGGTGATCAGATTCACACCAGCTATAAATCAATATGTCATCGAAGTATACTACAATGAAGTGGCCAGTAAACGGTTTGAGTACCTGATTCATTACCCGCATGAAAGTACTTGGAGCATTGGATAGTCCAAACGGCATTACCAACCACTCATATAATCCATCCTTCGTTTTGAAAGCTGTTTTCCATTCATCCCCAGGTCTGATTCGAATCTGATGGTACCCACTCTGTAAGTCAATTTTTGAGAAGATTTTGGAACCGGCCAGCATGTCCTCTAATCGAGGAATGGGAAATCGATACTTAATGGTGATTTTGTTAATAACTCGGCTATTGATGCACATACGCCAACTGCCATCTTTCTTTGGTACTAACAAGGCGAGTACCGCACAAGGACTCATACTCTCCTGAACTAAACCCTTCTTTATCAGTTCTTCCACCTGCTCCTGTAGGACAAGGCCTTCTTTCGGACTCATCCGATAGTGTGGCCGATTTGGTAGGCTAGCCCCGGGGATTAAATCAATGTGATGTTGAATGTCGTGTATAGGCGGCAACCCCTCTGGTAAATCTATGGGTATGATGGCTTGGAAGTCTGCTAGTAAAGGTTGCAGTACCTTTGGAATGTTGGGAGGGTCGGCTCCAATTTCACCACCCACTACTATAGCAAAAACTTCACTGGCCCCATTGACTTATGTTATAAATGTTCCCCCATCAACCAGTAGTATAGGCTTATTGTGTGCCTTCTGTTTTGCTGCAGAGAAATCTTCCTTTAGTGGACCTAATACCACCTTCTGCCCTCTTCTCATGAATATATACACATTGTCCCTACCTTTGTAGGTAATGTCCACATCATATTGCCACGGCCTGCCTAGGATCATATGACAGGCATCCATTGCGACAACATCACAAGTAATCTCATCCACGTAATGTTTTCCAATAGAGAATTGAAGGTGACAAGTTTCAGTAACCGTTGTTTTTTCACCCCGTTTGATCCAGCCAATCTTATAAGGTGAGGGATGTTTTTCTGTTTTCAAGCCTAGCTTCGTCACCATGGTTCTGGAGATGATATTCTCGCTGCTGCCACTGTCAATAATAACGTCACATACTCTTTTGTTCATAGTACACCGGGTCCGAAATATGCTGTGACGCTGCGAATGATCCATCTGTTTTGGTGCTAGTAGAAGTCTTCTAACTACTAGAGAACGTGAGAGTAATTCTCCATCATCTCCTCCTGTAATTTATTCTTCTCTATAGATGTACTCAGCCTCATTCTCTATCCTTTCTGCTTCGTCTGTTCCTTCTCCTGGTTCAATCAGATTTACTACCCCCCGTTTTGGACATTGATTAGAACGATGCCCTTGTTGTCCACACCTGTAGCACTTATCTGAAGTTGGTCTGGCATATGGATTTCTTGGTGCTTCTGGAGGTACTACTCCTGCGGTCGTCATCTGTGTCCTGCTGGTACTTGGCCTTCTTGCGAAGCTTGTCATAGAGGGTGGAGGGTTTAGTGGGAACTTTCCTTTGTGTGTTGTGGCATGACTATATTCAACCGGGGCCCTTGCTACACAGGTTGCTCTGGTTTTGTCTAATTGCGTTTCTGCTTTTGTAGCTAAATTAATAGCTTCTATTAAGGAATAAATGGTGTGCATGGAAACTCGGTCTTAAATATTTAAACGCAATCCTCCAATGAACCTAGCGACTTGTTGTGCATCCGTCTCCATCAAATTATTACGAGAAGATAATATGTGGAATTCCTCAACATATTTGAACTGTCCTGAATCTGAATCTCTGAAATTCATATTGAAAGTTATAATACAACTAATATATAATCCAACTAATTCCTTAATAAAGTTATACAATAAAATCATAACTTGCTTACAATAGTACATTTCTTTACAATAGTATTATCGCCTGGCTTGACAGACACTTCCAATTCGTCTCCACCTTCTATTGCACCTTGAATCCTGCTAAATGGGATATAGATCACCCAAGAATGATCTTTACGCCGTGAAGAAATGTCCACGTATGGTCGTGTATAAAACAATTCATTGTCATCTTTCTTTTTTCTGATAGAAGCAGAACAAAGAGAACAATTACTCCACCATACGCCTTCAATGGCTCCATAGACAGTCCAAACAATTAGTCCTGGACTTAAACCAGCTGAAATGGGTGGTATACGAAATGTTGAGGAAGATCTATCTCTTTGATATTGCATAAACCAATGCGGTACATCGCTACCCGGGAGAACAACGTCAGGAAGCTTTCCCTTGGACAAAACCTGAAGAAGAATCTCCTTAAAATTGTTTGACAAATTGTAACAGTTTTCCATGCGAATGACTGGTTTGTTTTCTACATTCTCCAAGCCTTGAATCTCAGCTAGTTTTCCACAGCCACCCAGTAACAGATCCGGCGCTGTTTTTGACTGAATTGACACCTTTTCCAATGATCCGCAATCACGTGCCACCAAAGCTCTTAAACTCGAGGGGATCTCTGAGATAAACAGAAGATTTCGACACCGTGACAGATCCAATTTCTCTAGCTTTGCAAGGTTGCCAACGCCGGCAGGCAACTCGGAGAAATCATTTCCTGCCAAATTCAGATCCTGGAGAGAAGATAAACTCCCTAGATTGATGGAAATATCATTGTTAGATAAATAGCGATAACTAATATCGAGTGTTGTCAATGAGCTCAAACCAGAGAAGGAGGGTGGCAGGAAAGGTTGTTGCTTGATAACAAGCACTTCTTCCGAGCAAGGGAAAGAACATAAAACCACTTCACCACGAGGGCGTCCACGCAACAATAACTTTTTGAGCTTCTTCAAAATTCCAGTGGAAGAGGGTAGATGCTTGACTTCGGTTTCATCTAATAGAAGATCAGTTAGGACCTGCATATTACCCAATTTCTCTGGCAATTTCGTGAGACTAGTGCAGCTCTGCAGATTCATAATTTCAAGAGATTTCAACTCAGAAATGCTTTCTGGAAGCTTCTGTAGCCCCTCACATCCCTTTAAATTCAAGAAAACAAGTTTTTTCAATTCTCCAACAGATTGGTGAATATCAGCTAAACTTGTGCAATTTTCTAGAATTAGTCTCTCCAAACTAGGGAGTCCAGAGAAGTTTGGTGTTTTAGCAAAGAACCTAGAATTGCTGAGATCGATGACTTTCAGATTGTTTGGACACTGTCGAAGCCAGAAGGAAAACAAAAAATCGAAGTAAGCAAGGGAATAGAAACATAAGTTCCCTTAATACAAACTATTCTATGGAAACAAAAGACTTATCATCTGCTTCATACCTTGGTCTCCTCCTTCCAGAGTTCTCTGATGTTGCTGTGCTGCATGTCAAGAACAACTAGGCTGTCTAATCGAAACTTGTGTGGTAAGGTTTTTAAAGAGAATTTATGCCAGCAAAGCCATATCAATGCCTTGGAAATATGTTCGTAGTGTCCGCGGACTTGTCCTCCACTGAATTTGAGCAACTGCAAAGATGTCATTGGTGCAAATGATGTGCTCGGAACTACATCTTTTGATGATTGAGCGTCTAGAACGATACCCTCCACTACCTCTGTGCCCTAAAAAACAACAAGAATTAAACAGGAAACAATAGTTTATTATCATGGGAAAGCTTCTGTGGAAAAAGTTTTCATCAAATGTTGCCTAAATGAAGAACAATTAGTTATTACCGAACAATATTTATCGAGTACAGCCATTATATCTTCGCGATGCCAAAGTCTGCTACGCTTTCCGGGATGGTTTGGAGCCATTTGATGAATGATCTTCCTTCCCATGTCTCGTAAGAGATTATCCATCTGTAACTCATTCTCACTGTTGACTGTTAGAAGGGATCTCTCCCTGAGAATATCAAAACCCATATCTGGATAAAAACCACGACCATGGAGTATTTTTCCCACGTAATCTTTATCCATACCATTGAAGAAACACGCAATATCAAGGAACATACCCTTCACTTCACCATCCAAATCATCCAAACTAGTTATAAGTTGCCCCTGAATTTGATGTGGAAGATGTTTTTGCAATTTCTCTATAAAACTTCTCCAGTGAGTGATGCTTCTTTTAAACAAATTAGAGCCTAGGACTTCAAGAGCCAATGGAACTCCACCAACATAATCAACTACAACTTTAGACAGCTCAACATATTCTTTCATTGGATGGGGCTTCTTAAAGGCATGCCAACTGAAAAGTTGAAGAGACTCATCATTGTTCAGTCCTTTGGCGTGATATTTTTTTTCCACTTCAAGTCGTGTGAGTAAACGTTCATCTCTAGTTGTAATTACGATTCTACTTCCAGGACCAAACCAGTCTCGCTCTCCTGCCAATCCACGTAAATGGTTCAATTGATCAACATCGTCGAGAATAACAAGTACCCTTTTACGACAAAATTGGCTTTTGATGCGATTGATTCGTTCATCATCATCACCGTGAAGCCAAATATTTCCATCGAAAGCATCACGAAGAAGCTGTCCCTGTAATTGAAGTAGACCTGTGTGTTGATCTAACCTCTCTCTAATATTCAAAAGGCAACGAGTTCCTTCAAATTGATGACAAATTTGGTTAAAAACAGCTTTTGCTATGGTTGTCTTGCCTGTTCCTGGCATCCCATAGATTCCCACAATTTGAACTTCATTTGTACCAACACATAACATGGAAATGATATCTTTGACTTGAGAATCAATACCTACTGGAAATGTGGCAACTTTCATGTATCTGGGATTCAATTTACTCAAAACTTCTTCGACAATCATTTGAATTAATTTTGATTCATGCCTGTGCATAGTAAAAGAAAGTCATCACTCATCAAAGAAACATAAGCTGATTAATTTGGAAATAAGATGGTGAATATGATGCTAGTTTAAATTACAAAATGTAATTGGAGTAAAAGTTATAAGCATCTGCGATCGATATAGGGAAAAGAAAGAAGTACCCATTTGCGATACTGTGAAGATCAAACCCAGATAATGTTCCAGCCTCCACAAGAGCTGTTCTCCACTTTTGGACCTTCTCTATTTCTTCCTTAAAACGTTCTTCATGTCTATCAAAGGCTTCAGCAAAACTCCTTTTCTGTTTTCTAATATCAGAAGGATCAATATCATAGAAAACTGGTAGAACAATCTGACCAGCTGTTTGTCTGCAATCAAGAATCTCTGAAAGTTCATCAAGACACCAAGTGGAGGAAGCATAGCCCTTAGAGAAAACCACTATCGAAATCTTGGACTCTTTAATTGCTTTGAGGAGGTGTGAGGAGATTTCTTCTCCTTTAGGAAATTCGTTATCATCTCGAAATGTATGGATTCCTGCATTTTGTAAAGCAGTGTAAAGATGATCCGTAAAATTCTTGCGAGTATCTTCACCTCTAAAACTTAGAAACACATCATAATGCCATCCAAGTCTAGAGAAAGAGGAAGAGGAAGAGGAAGAGGAAGAAGACATGAGCATCTAGCAGTGGTTTCTGCAGGTCAGAGATAGAGATGGGGCAGTGTGGTTGCTTGTTACTGGTGTGGAAGAGAGAGACACGGACGATGGTTATGATTCGATCGTTCTGAATTTTGATATCATTTCTGTTTTTGTTTTAAAAATATTAAAATACCAACATTGGATTCTAACCCAATATTGTCCCCTTGTGTTCCATGGAAAAAGAGGGAACTAATGTGTAAAGAAAGGACAAACATAGCTAGTGCGATAATATTTAATATTGTTTCATTACTCAATATTCATGATTTATTTTTCTCACTGTTGCCTTTGCAAATTGCTAGTATGTCGGTATTTTTACTCATGGTTTTTAAGCTCAAGTTGACGGTCAATCTAGAGTAAGACATCAATTACGAGAGTTAACCCATATGAGTTAATCCTTGTTTACTTTAATTTATTTTTATAAAATAAATAAAAACAAAATTGTTTTGAAAAAGATTATTTAAAAAAATCAATGTATTTTTTTATTGGATTTCACCACGTCGCAGTAGGTGATTTTTTAGAAAGTATTTCTCTCTGTAGCTTTTCTACCTTCTCCTCAATTCTCACCCTCCTTATAGCTCTTCGCACCAGAATTATCTTAAATTCAGCAAGTAAATGCTTGATTGCATGCCTTAGAAATATCTATCATTTATTTTCTTCCTTCTCAACCACAACTCCTTCACAATTAATGCGTGATTCTGTCTAGTTTTTCACTTGCCTGCGTACTTCTCACGCTCTAAATTGGTTACAGTAGGGAAATGATCATTTCCCTCTGCTTTATAAGCTTTGATATTTTATTTTCAAACGTATACAAATTATCTCTAAACATGTGCTTAACATCTAAGTCATAAATATAAAATTACAAGAATCCATTTCTACTGCATCATTTTATATCTCTTCTCTATACTTACAATGAAAAATTTATTTTCATAATATTGTGTTGCAATCCATTATTTTTAGGCCCTAATCACTGTAGTCTCCTTTTCTTTATTTCCTTTAATTTCGAACCATAAACTCTTTTTTCTTTCTTTTTTCATTATCAACATAATTAAATTAAATATAAAAAAATCAAAATTTTCTGAAAATATAATTTTGAAAAACTTAGAGAAATTAAAGGTAAAAAACAGGTTGTAATTAACACCATGCGTGTCTTACATTGACTTGTTGAATCAGAAAGTCTTCGCAAGGTGTAACTTTCTAGAATTTATAAACTGACAAGCTATGCCTGTGATATCATGAGTGGATTGATTTAAGTTATTTTCATGCTTCCCACAGTTGAATAGTCTTCGAGAATAATATAAATTTGTTTTTAGGAGTTTACATGACAGCGTATGTATTTTGGTTGGGATGATTATTTAATATAATTTTAGAGTTTTGATAATCAAATAATTATGAGTTTGAATTTTAATATTTTTATTTTAATTAATAAAATTAAAAATAAAATAATATCAATTTTATAAATTTATTTAATAATTTAAATTTCTAGGTTTAAACAATTCTTTAAAAAATACATAACTATTGTTGCATCAGTCAAGAAATGTCACAACTAGCTTGTCGTGTTAATTAATTGCTCAATTATAGTAGGTCCACAACCTTATTCCATGAAAGCCTCACGGACCAATAACCTGTTTATCGTGCCCATTGGGTTTAAACTTACTAATGGACTTGATGCATCATGAAGTTGGAAGTTCAACAGCTAGTGAACTCCCTTGGCCCCAGATTGTGCCATGGAAGTCATGTTCTCTTTGTTTTTTCTTTAGTCTAGTCGACGGAATGGGTCATGATTTTGATTGCTATTATGTCCGTTTGAAATCAACCTTTTATCGTGGTCAAATGGTCCGAAACAGCTTTTCTTTGCTTAATGAACCCGTCATG